>OY282559.1:197213775-197509649 GCA_958295665.1 Tipula vernalis | reverse complement strand
TTTCATTTAAATTAAATTAGCAACATTACAAAATGAGATATTCAAACGAACAAAACATCTTCATTGTAAAGGAGTTTATGAGTGAAAAAAAATCAATTGAAGAAATAAAGCTTGAATTGCAAGCGCAATTTCAACAATTATCTCCCAGTAAATCTGACATATTTGGGTTCATTAAGAAAGTTAAAATATTCGATCCATTTAAAAATCAACATGGAGGTCGACTTGTATCAATGAATATTCTCAAAATCAAAAGCGAATACTTAAGTTAAAACCTCAAAAAAATGTTTTTGTTTTTTTTCATTATTGAAAATATTTATTTGCACATACTCGTATTTTAGCACAATAGAAAAACATTTATATGAACAAAAAAATAAAGATTTGTTTTTTTTTTTTTTTCTTCTAAATGTTGAGAAATTTTTTGCAACAGAAAAGAAAAATAACTAAAGAACAAGATAACAATTAAATTTTTTTTGTGTGATAAATTTCGAAACATGGTGCAGCACAAAGCCCAACATTGTATGATTGGCACATGTAACGACTTTCCTTTCTTCTTCTTATACCGTTGCTATCTCGTCGTGTACAGCAAACCGCGCAACTTCTTGTAGGCCTTTTTTTCTTCGCAGCAGGTGGAACCAAATTGGGAAAAGGTTTTTCCGTAAGTCGTAGTGCTCCAACAGCTTTAGGTGGACCTAATTTCTTTACATTTTCTTAAGTATGGTAATTTTCCATCAATATTTCAATCAGCTATGTTCAAAAACCTAAATAATTTTTGTGGCCTCCATTCCAATTAGTGTTATAAACCATAAAAATCGAAATGTATGAGATAATAAGCCATAAGCTATAGCCCTAAGGTACAATTGATCACAATATTTTAATTTAAAAAAACAAACGTAATAACATAGATTAAAATTTAATTGAATGAGTTAATTCGGGCCTATGCATGTCAGCAAGTAACAAACAAACGAGTTAACTCGGGCCTATGCGTTAAGTGGTTAAGCGAGCTTATTTTTCTAATTTCAATTTATTGTTCACTTTTCTAGAAAGAGAGTAAAAAAAAATGTTTGGAAAATATTCCCGTTATATTTTTGTTTGTTTTTGTTATGTTATGAGATTTAGGGTTAAAGATTCATCCAACGACACATATTAAAGTCTAGTGAAAATAATATTTTATTTATGAAAACAAAATTGTTGCGCCATCTATTAGACAAAAGGCAAACTATATAGAAATCCTCCTCGCGGTGCAAATAACATATTGTTACGGTGACACCTAGGGTAGAGTAAAATAAGTTGATTAAAAGCACAAAGCTTACTACAATCTACAAGTAGTGACTACTAGTGACACCTAGTTTAGAGTATTTCATAATTTGTTTATTGAACTAAAACGGAAATTTTCCATGCTACAACTTTCTAAATTGTACGAGATATTCTTACTCGAAATAGCATGAAATTTCTACAGGTTAAGTTTTAGTATATACAAAGGCTAAGGAGATCGAATTGATTTATTAGTAATTGGAAAGCGATAGTGTAAAGATTAAAAAGTGAATTAAAAAGTGATTTAAAAATGGAATTAGTGCGATATAAAAATTATAAGTGAAGATAGGCTTTGACTTTCCAGTCAACATGTATGTGAAGTTGGCCCAAAATTATATCCCAAAGAAATGATATGGTAACACTAAAATGGCAATTTATAGTGTCAGCCCAAAACAACTTCTGTAACGACCAATATTTACGAAACTATAGCCCAAAAAAAATTCTATCATTACAAAATTTGTAATGTCCAGCCCAAAAAAAGTACTCTCATGATAGCTAAAACTTTCACGACAGTAACTCTCAGCACAAAAATAAAACTATCGTGAAACTAAAGATTTTAATATGCCGTAAATATAAAATAAAATGATTAGGAAGTTATATAAAAATTTCAAAATTTAATTCATATTATATGAATGATTATTTAATAAATATTCAGCACTAAGCTTCATAATTAAACTGAAATAAAATTTTATTTATTTTATATTTATTGTTTATTTATTAATTTCCTTATTTTTAAATTATTACTATTATTACTTGTAATCGAAATCGATTCTAATAAAAAACTTCAATAATAATTTCACTACAAGAAAATTAATAAATAAACAATAAATATAAAATAAAAATATTTTATTATTTATCAATTTAAAAGTGGAATAAGTCACAAGAAAGAAGCAGAAAATTCATTCGAGATAGCAGTAATCAACAATCTTCTAAAATGATTTTATAAATTATCCGTTATTTACCTTAATGGTTATCAGAAATGCCATGAATGGCCAGAATGGGCCATATTTTTAGTGCTGTCAAGAAATGTCACTTCTTCATATTTCTTAAAAGTTAGGGTGTTGAAAATCGGTCTGTCTACGATTTTCTAATAGATCTGATCTTTACATTCATGGTTCCAATGAATCAGACCAATGTCATTGGGATCTCATAGCCAGAATGGCCTGTATACATAGTCCCATCATGAAATGTCACTTCACCATAATATATCTCGGAAGTAAGGGTGTTGAACATCAATCTACCTATGATTTTCTAATAGACCTGATCTTTATTTTCATGGTTCCAACGAATTAGACCAATGTCATTGGGATCTCATAGCCAGAATGGCCCATATAGATAGTCCCATCAAGAAATGTCACTTCTTCGTAATATATCTCGAAAGTTAGGGTGTTGAACATCGATCAGACTATGATTTTCTAATAGATCTGATCTTTACCTTCATGGTTCCAACGAATCAGACCAATGTTATTGGGATCTCATAGCCAGAATGGCCCATATACATAGTCCAAATGTCACTTCATCGTAATATATCTCGGATATTGAACATCAATCTAGCTATGATTTTCTAATACAGCTGGTCTTTACCTTCATGGTTCCAACGAATCAGACCAATGTCATTGGAATCTCATAGCCAGAATGGCCCATATACATAGTCTCATCAAGAAATGTCACTTCTTCGTCATATATCTCGAAATTAAGGGTGTTGAACATCGATCAGACTATGATTTTCTAATAGATCTAATCTTTACCTTCATGGCTCCAACGAATCGGACCAATGTCATTGGGATCTCATAGCCACAATGGCCCGTTATACATAGTCTATCAAGAAATGTTACTTCATCGTCATATATCTCGGAAGTTAGGGTGTTGAACATCAGTCTAGCTATGATTTTCTAATAGCCACTTTTGTTAGTTTTAATAATACAGGTTAACCCGCTTAATATCATGCTCACCGTGTCAGGAAAAATCATAATATAAAGCGGGTGGTGTTAATAAAGGAAATTCCGCTTAATATCATGTTACATGGTATTAACCGAGTTCTCGCTTTATATCACGATTCATTTGGCCGTTTTCTGGAATAATATCCGGAACTCATGTCGGTTTCCCTTTTTCATCATACAAACTTTCATCCAAATCAATTGAGAATTGGCTTAGCTTCATTCAAATTGGCTGTTTTCATGAGTTTTATCGTGTTCTGTGACATCTTGTTTTGGGACATCCTGTCGTGGAATGCGCCGTTCCGAACTGATCCCACACTTACCATAATTAATTAATATCTTAATTAAAATCTTAAAACTATGCAATAAACTCTATTTAAATAAATTTATTTCTTGAATAAATGTTATATTTTTCCACCTAAAAGTATCAAAACTGATGTCTCATTTAATACTGCAAATTAGTTTTCTGTTCTATTCGAAATTGAAAATTTCGTGTGTTACATAATGGGGCATGCAAAATGCAATTATTTCTCTTTTCATCTACCAGATGGCAATACCATAGGTCAAGGATAGAATGAAATTTGACATAAGAGAATTATACTGAAACGTATGGTAAAATAAAATAGTCTAGTAAATTATGTCCATTTTAAAATAGTAAAAAGTAAAGTAAATACGAGCACTAGGGCGAAATAAAAAAAACGAATTTTGGTTTTTAAGATAAACAAAAAAAAATACATCTTTGTCAAACTTTTGTGTGATTATTTTAATAGTTAATATTTATACCAACCGAAATGGTGACAACTTGCTGTGTGTCAAACTGCAATAATAAATTTACAAGAAATGATTCTTTAAAATTTCATCGATTTCCTAGCCAACCATCATTAAAAAGAAAATTGACTATTAAATTAAGGCTGGGAAAAATACCATCAAAATGGTTCCACGTCTGTTTTTGCACCTAATAATGCAGTTTTTGCACCTATTAACTTTAATTTTTTGTTAAATCTTGAGTTGACATTTTGTTGTAAAACCTAAATACTAAAATTAATTTACAAATAACATTAACATAATTGATAAATTAAGAAGGAAACGATATGCGATGGCAAAACGCAACATGAAACCATATTTTAAAACACGTAAAAGTAGTTCAACTTATATAAAACCAGATTGATTCAATATTTTTAAATATTTATTTCGGTGGCTTAGCTCACGTAACATTTTTAAGGTTAACACAAATCACAAATTTAAAACGATTTTATTCAAAAATAACATTTATTTATCTATTTAAAACAACTAAACGCCCTAAGGATTCCATGTTTACAATTTCTGTTATTAGTGAAATCACTTAAATATATTTTAAAATATGAAAATAATTTCATGTTATTTATTTCGCCATACATTTCTATACCAAACTTAAATGACAATTGTCATTCTATCCTTGACATATGGTACTGCCTTAAAAAAGAGCGGCAAACATTTTAACTATAAGCATGCCCCATTACATATTTTTGCTTGCGGTATTTTTATTATTAGATTTGCTTTTATAACGTTTTGTCCGTTACATCGACTTTTTGATATTTTGTTTTGTATTACATTTTTAGATATTTTATTATTTTCGAATTATTTTCCTTAAATAACGGTAAATTATTTACCGTTGATTTTTAAAGTTCGTTTGTTTTTTTCATATTTAATTTTTTAAGGCTTTAGTAATAGTTTGTTATAATATTGAATTTTTGGTGTTGATTTCTCATTTTCATATTTAATTATTTAAGTTTTTAGTAATAGTTTCTTATATTATAATATTGAATTTTTGGTGTTGGGTCTTCTTGTTATATTTGATTATTTAAGTCTTTAGTAATAGTTTGTGATATTTTAATAATGAATTTTTGGTGTTTGCTTCTCATTTTCATATTTAAAGATTTTGCGATAGTTCCTGAATTTCAATATTAATTAGGGGTAACAGTTTTTTTTTTTTTTTGAGAATTTAAATTCTTATTTTACTCAATAATATTATAAACTCTTGATATTGTTTACTTTTTCGCACCGTGCCCTTTGATTTCATGTTTGTTTTGGAATAGATACTCCTATTCAATTGGTTCTCTAAATTTTATTTAAAATGAATTCGAAATTAAAAAGCGATCGTATCCGAAACCGTAAATCATTTAAAACTATGCTAAATTATTCAAAATTAAATAAATTTACATTGCTTAATGCTGTAATTTCGGTAATGGGTAGTGATTTAGCTTATATAAAAATTCCACGAAGTAATTGCAAATCTATGCAAGGTTTATGTAATAGTTTAAAAATAAAAAATAATAATTCTAATAGATTAAAAATTTATCTTTTATGGAATAGAGAAATTAAAAACAAAGATATTGATACACAAGTGGTTAATCAAATCAATCCTTATGAAAATGAACCGATTTTATGTGATCCTGAATCTACAAATTATATTGAAGCTGATTTAAGTTTTCCAATTGTTACAGGAATTTCATGCGAAAATCGAAAAAATAACATTTGAACCATGTCTGTTCGTCATGAAATTATACCGGAATTTCCATCTGAACCATTGAAAACAGTTCCAAAATCAATAAATATGGAAACCAAATTAAAATTTAAAAAAAAACAAATGTTTGACTTATCTCCAATTCAATAAAGTACTTGAGGTACCCGATCAAAAATGAACCGAGATTTTCGCGAATCTACTCGAAGTTTTGACGTATTTTCTGAATTGTTATGTAATATGACTGGGTATTTAATTAATATTAAAGATTCAACTATTATCAAATAAAACATTTCGCTTCGAGCCTATTGTGGACATGGGCACAATAAAACAAACTTTCCATGTCGAAAATATCAATTGTCAAATAAAGACCAGCTAAAACCCAATATATTCAAAATAAAATATTCTGCTAACAAAATTGTTCATCCATTTATGAAATCTAAGGCAGTGACGAAGTTGCAAAGGACTAATTTAAAAAAACAATTGCTTGATAATTCAATGGAACAATTAAATGAGTCATTGTTCAAAGAAGAGGACACCGATTTTGTAGAAAGAACAAATACGGTCATAAAGTGTAAAAGTGTCGATGTGCTTCGAAAGATCAAGTCTATTGCTTTAAAAGAGCAAGATAATAATGCAGATGACTTGAACAATATTTACGAAGAAATAAAACTACAAAAACTAACACCGTATACCCAATATATAGTATACAACGATTATCGTTATGTCCATTTTATGTAGTATGTTTTAGTAATATGCAATTAAATCTTTTAAAAATGGCAAAACAGCAGCTTGAAGGAAAAACATATAATATTAAGCAAATTTAAATGATCCGTCCGGGGAAGGGATCCCCATTTTAAATTTTGTAAGTGCAAGCCCTACATATGAGACAATATTGACTATATTAAATATTTTTAAAATTTTCATTATTGAAGAAGCTAACAAATGGCCAATATTTAATGTGATAGTAACAGATTTCAGTTACCCACAAATAAATGCAACCTTAAAATGTTTTAATGATTTAAGTATTGTACAATATTTAAAACTATGCCATAAACAAATTTTTTCTAATAACATCGAGAATTTTTCACATTTTGTAAAAGTTCATCTATGTTGTTGAGAACTTCTCATTTGATGAAAAATATGACGCGAGATATAAACGCTCATTTTCCAGCATCATCAAAATCAAATAAATATACAAAAGAAATTATATCCTACTTTTTTATTACAAGAGATTATACTAACTTAAAATTATACCGATTTTCCATCGTCAATAGTATAATAGCATAATAGTATAATACTATTATCCCTTGTCGGTTTTCCATCGCACGCGATGAAGTTAGCACCAATTATAGTTTTTTTTATGTGAACGTAGGTATAATTCTTATTTTGAAAATTTTAACGTGTATTCATAATAAAAAACAATTAAAAATAACCAAGCATACGCATTAGTTGTGTTTTTAAAAAATTAATAAAATGTATGGACTATGCAGATACCACCAAAAAAAAACAAAAAAAAATCGAATGGTAATTTAGTGAATTGTCAAAATAATACACTGTCAGATAAATTTACAATGTTAAAAACACAATTTGCTACCTATTATATTTTTGATAGCTAGTATAACAAAATATTATATTTATACTATTATACTATCAACTTCGGTTTTCCATCGTCGTAGTATAATAGTATAATAGTATAATACTATTATACTATTATACTATGACGATGGAAAATCGGTATTAGTCTTCACAAAGTTTGTTGTTTTATTGAAGTCAAAATATATTAACCAATATACTATCGATGCGTTCAATGTAATTATGAATTTTTCTATACCAAATTATATTGCTGACTCAGAGAATACGAATGATATTGATGACTTTTTATCAAATAATACTCACGAGTTATTTTCTAGGACTATTTTCGAACAGAGTCCCTTTTATCACGATTTTAACAAATTTTTAAAAAATTATATACCTGATGAGAACAGGCAGAAATCAATAACGCCTATCAATAACTTTTACAATCCTCAATTTTTGGAGCATTTTATTAAAAAGTATTTCACTTACTTACCAATGTGGTCACAATTTCTTATTGAAGATGACAGACTTAGTAATAGTCATGTCGAAAACTATTTTTCAATTCTGAAAAGGCGCTGTGGCAAAGCATCACATCTAGGCAAACTTCCTACAAAATGTTTAAGGATTTTAAAAGAAATCAATCAAAGAAATATATATAGGTATTTTTGAACGATACAAATCAAAAATACCAAAAAAAAAGTTTGAAAAATCTGTCAATAAAGCCAGTTAACGGTATAACTTTACTAGACACTTTAAAAAAAAAGAAATTTTGAAAAAGAAACCAATCAATAATCGATCGCAATCCAATTTTAATTTAAAAAATATTATAGATTTTAATAAAAAATCGAAAGAAGAACAATTGGAGCTATCCACGAAATTACTTGAAGAAGAATGAGGAACCGCTACAATTTGGTAAATGGTTTCTACGAAATGGATCTTTAGACGATAGACCCCTTTTTAAAAATACATGCGCATTTGGCTCATTTATTCAATGTCTTTGTAATGCTAACCTTTTCATGATTTCTTTTGAAGAATTAAATCCGATACAAAAATTGGTTAACGTAATGTGTGGAGAACACAATTCTTCACAATTCATTATTTATTCGAAGAAACTGGCATACAAAATTTCCAAAATTGTTTCATTACGTTCCCTCCGAAGCCGTGTTGTAGTGAAACAATTTACGCAAAAAACGTCAAATTAAATGGATTCGTAGCACTAAACACAAAATATTTAAACTGTCATAATACACCGATGGTTCAATTAAATGATATTCCATAAACAATATTATTGGATGGAGTAACATTCAGTTTAAGTTCCCTGGTAAACTATTTAGCCAAACAGAAACATGATACGGCTTACTGCAAAAACCAGTGTAACTGGGAACTTTATGATGAGTTAAGCAGCACGGTTAAAATAAGAAGTGTTACTCATAAGGTTAAACCGCATTTATTAATATGCACTAAGCCATAAACAAACATTTTATTTTAATATATTTAACTTTAATTGTTAAATTTAATACAAAGTAAATTTAACAATTAAATCAATTTATGTATAACCTAAAAATATATCAAATTCAAACAAATATTTGGTATTCATTCTTTTTTTTTTTTTTTTTTTTTTTGAGATAAGTCTCCAATTACGACTTGAGAGTTTTAAGATACAATGAGGTAAGTTCAAATTACGAACTTGAGAATTTGAGACACCAGACACCACAACACAATATTCAATCGTGACATTTTTTGCCGTCACCACCGGGAATCGAACCCAGGACCGTGATATGCAAAAGTGGTTGCTTTACCACCGCATCACTCAGAGCGACATTTAGGTTTCACAACGTATCACCAAAGAATAGTTACATATGTATGTATGGGAATTAAACCATTTACTATTTAAAATCCATTATACTCACAAGTGAGTACTAAATAACCACTTTTGTCTGATTCGTTACAATCATGAAGGTAAATATTAGATCTATTAGAAAATCATAGCTAGACTGATGTTCAACACCCTTACTTCCGAGATATATGACGATGAAGTAACATTTCTTGCCGGGACTATGTATATAGGCCATTCTGGCAATGAGACCCTAAAGACATTGGTCTGATTCGTTGGAACCATGAAGACAAAGATCAGGTCTATTAGAAAATCATAGCTAGACTGATGTTCAACACCCTTACTTCCTAGATATATTACGAAGAAGTGACATTTCTTGATGGGATTATGTATATGGGCCATTCTGACTATGAAATCCCAATGACATTGGTCTGATTCGTTGGAACCATGAAGGTAGAGATCAGGTCTATTAGAAAAGCATAGGTAGACTGATGTTCACCACCGTAACTTTCGAGATATATTACGATGAAGTAACATTTTTGGACGGGACTATATATACGGGCCATTCTGGCTATGAGATCCCAATGACATTGGTCTGATTCGTTGGAACCATGAAGGTAAAGATCAGGTCTATTAGAAAATCATAGCTAGACTGATGTTCAACACCCTTACTTCCGAGATATATGACGATTAAGTAACATTTATTGATGGGACTATGTATACGGGCCATTCTGGCTATGAGATCACAATGACATTGGTCTGATTCGTTGGAACCATGAAGGTAAAGATCAGGTCTATTAGAAAATCATAGGTAGACTGATGTTCAACACCCTTACTTCCGAGATATATTACGATGAAGTAACGTTTCTTGATGGGACTATGAATACGGGCAATTCTGGCTATGAGATCCCAATGACATTGGTCTGATTCATTAAAATTATGAAGATAAAGATCAGGTCTATTAGAAAATCATAGCTAGACTGATGTTCAACACCCTTACTTCCGAGATATATTACGAAGAAGTGACATTTCTTGATGGAACTATGAATATGGGCCATTCTGGCTATGAAATCCCAATGACATTGGTCTGATTCGTTGAAACCATGAAGGTAAAGATCAGGTCTAATAAAAAATCATAGCTAGACTGATGTTCAATACCCTAACTTTCGAGATATATGACGAAGAATTGACATTTCTTGACGGGACTATGTTTTTGGGCCATTCTGGCTATGAGATTCCAATGACATTGGTCTGATTCATTGGAACCATGAAGGTAAAGATCAGGTCTATTACAAAATCATAGGTAGACTGATGTTCAAAACCCTTACTTCCGAGATAAATGACGAAGAAGTGACATTTCTTGATGGGACTATGTATATGGGCCATTCTGGCTATGAGATCCCAATGACATTGGTCTGATTTGATTGAACCATGAAGACAAAGATCAGATCTATTAGAAAATCATAGCTAGACTGATGTGCAACACCCTTACTTCCGAGATATATTACGATGAAGTGACATTTCTTGATGGGACTATATATATAGGCCATTCTGGCTATGAAATCCCAATGACATTGGTCTGATTCGTTGGAACCATAAAGATAAAGGTCAGACCTACTAGAAGACCATAATCTGATCGATGTTCAACACCCTTACTTCCGAGATTTATTACGAAGAAGTGACATTTCTTGACAGGACTATGTATTTGGGCCATTCTGGCTACGAGATCCCAATGACATTGGTCTGATTCATTGAAACCATGAAGGTAAAGATCAGATCTACTAGAAAATTATAATCTAATCGATGTTCAACACAGTAACTTTCGAGATATATGACGAAGCAGTGACATTTCTTGATGGGACTATGTATATGGGCCATTCTGGCTATGAAATCTTAATGACATTGGTCTGATTCGCTGTAACCAAAAAGATAAAGAACAGATCTATTAGAAAATCATAGTCTAATCGATGTTCAAGACCCTAACTTCCGAGATATATTACGAAGAATTGACATTTCTTGACGGGACTATGTATATGGGCCATTCTGGCTATGAGATCCTAATGACATTGGTCTGATTGAACTTGACTGAAGGTAAAGATTAGATCTATTAGAGTCTGATCGATGTTCAACACCCTAACTTTCGAGATACATGACGAAGAAGAGACATTTCTTGAAAGGAGTACATGAATGGGCCACTCTGGCTATGAGATCCCAATGAGATTGGTCTGATTCGTTAGAACCGTAAAAGCAAAGATCAGATCTACTAGAAAATCATAATCTAATCGATGTTCAACACCCTTACTTTCGAGATATATGACGAAGAAGTGATATTTTTGATGAAACTATGTATATGGGCCATTCTGGCAATGAGATCCCAATGGCATTGGTCTGATTCGTTGGAACCATGAGGTAAAGATTAGTCCTATTACAAAATCATAGCTAGATCGATGTTTAGTACCCTAACTTCCGAGGTATATGACGATGAAGTGACATTTCTTGATGGGACTATGTACTCGTATATGGGCTATTCTGGCTATGAAATCTCAATGACATTGGTTTGATTCGTTAAAACCATGAAGGTAAAGATTAGGTCTATTAGAAAATCATAGCTAGCCTAATGTTCAACACCCTTACTTCCCAGATATATTACGATGAACCGACATTTCTTGCCGGGACTATGTATATGGGCCATTCTGGCTATGAAATCCCAATGACATTGGTCTGATTCGTTGGAACCATGAAGGTAAAGATTAGATCTAATAGAAAGCATAGTCTGATCGATGTTCAACACCCTAACTTTCGAGATATATGACGAAGAAGTGACATTTCTTGATGAGACTATTTATATGGGCCATTCTGGCTATGAAATCCCAATGACATTGGTCTGATTCGTTGGAACCATAAAGATAAAGATCAGATCTACTAGAAAATCATAATCTGATCGATGTTCAACACCCTAACTTTCGAGATATATGACGAAGAAGTGACATTTCTTGATGGGACTATGTATATGGGCCATTCTGGCTATGAGATCCCAACGACATTGGTCTGATTCGTTGGAACCATGAAGGTTAAGATTAGTCCTATTAGATAATCATAGCTAGATCGATGTTTAATACCCTAACTTCCAAGATATATGACGATGAAATGACATTTCTTGACGGGACTATGTATATGGGCCATTCTGGCTATGAGATCCCAATGAGATTGGTCTGATTCTTTGGAACCATGAAGGTTCAGGTCTATTAGAAAATCATAGCTAGACTGATGTTCAATACCCTAACTTTCGAGATATATGATTAAGAATTGACATTTCTTGACGGGACTATTTATAACTTCAATTCTGGCTATAAGATCCCAATGACATTGGTCTGATTCATTGGAACCATGAAGGTAAAGATCAGATTTACCAGAAAATTAAAAAAATCATAGCTAAATTGATGTTCAACACCCTTACTTCCGTGATATATTACGATGAAGTAACATTTCTTGATGGGAGTATCTATATGGGCCATTCTGGCTATGAGATCCCAATGACATTGGTATGATTCGTTGAAACCATGAAGGTAAAGAATAGTCCTACTAAAAAATTATGGCTAGATCGATGTTTAATACCCTAACTTTCGAGATATATTACGATGAAGTGACATTTCATGATGGGACTATGTATATGGGCCATTCTGATTCGTTGGAACCATGAAGGTAAAGATCAGGTCTATTAGAAAATAGTAGATAGACTGATGTTCAACACCCTTACTTCCGAGATATATTACGATGAATTGACATTTTTAGATGGGACTATGTATATGGGCCATTCTGGCTATGAAATCCCAATGACATTGGTCTGATTCGTTGGAACCGTGATAGCAAAGATCAGATCTACTAGAAAATCATAATCTAATTGATGTTCAACTCCCTAACTTTCGAGATATATGACGAAGAAGTGACATTTCTTGATGAGACTCTATATATGGGCCATTCTGGCTATGCGATCACAATGACATTGGTCTGATTCGTTGGAACCATGAAGGTAAAGATCAGATCTATTAGAAAATCATAGCTAGACTGATGTTCAACGCCCTTACTTCCGAGATATATTACGATGAATTGACATTTCTTGATGGGACTATATATATGGGCCATTCTGGCTATGATATCCCAATGACATTGGTCTGATTCGTTGGAACCATGAAGGTAAAGATCAGATCTACTTGAAAATCATACTATTATCGATGTTCAACACCCTAACTTCCGAGATATATGACGATGAAATGACATTTCTTGACAGGAGTACCTATATGGGCCATTCTGGCTATGAGATCCCAATGATATTGGTCTGATTCGCTGGAATCGTGAAAGCAAAGATCAGATCTACTAGAAAATCATAATCTGATCGATGTTCAACACCCTAACTTTCGAGATATATGATTAAGAAGTGACATTTCTTGATGAGACTAAGTATATGGGCCATTCTGGCTATGAAATCCCAACGAAATTGGTTCGATCCATTGGAACCATGAAGGTTAAGATTAGTCCTATTAGAAAATGATAGCTAGACTGATGTTCAAGACCCTAACTTTCGAGATATATGTCGAAGAAGTAACATTTCTTGACGGGACTACCTATATGGGCCATTCTGGCTTTGAGATCCCAATTACATTGGTCTGATTCGTTGGAACCATGAAGGTAAAGATCAGATCTATTAGAAAATCGTAATATGATCGATGTTCAACACCCTAACTTTCGAGATATATGACGAAGAAATGACATTTCTTGATGGGACTATCTATATGGGCCATTCTGGCTATGAGATCCCAATGACATTGGTCTGATTCGTTGGAACCATAAATGTAAAGATTAGGTCTATTAGAAAGTCATAGCTAGACTGATGTTCAACACCAGTACTTCCGAGATATATTACGATGAAGTGACATTTCTTGATGGGACTATGTATATGAGCCATTCTGGCTATGAAATCCCAATGACATTGGTCTGATTCGTTGGAACCATGAAGGTTAAGATCAGATATACTAGAAAATCTTAATCTGATCGATGTTCAACACCCTAACTTTCGAGATATATGACGAAGAAGTGACATTTCTTGATGGGCCTATGTGTTTGGGCCATTCTGGCTATGAGATCCCAATGACATTGGTCTGATTCATTGGAACCATTAAGGTAAAGATCAGGTCTATTAGAAAATCATAGCTAGACTGATGTGCAACACCCTTACTTCCCAGATATATTACGATGAATTGACATTTCTTGATGGGACTATGTATATGGGCCATTCTGGCTATGAAATCCCAATGGCATTGATCTGATTCGTTGGAACCATGAAGGTAAAGATCAGATCTATTAGAAAATCATAGTCTGATTGATGTTTAACACCCTAACTTTCGAGATATATGACGAAGAAGTGACATTTCTTGATGGGACTATGTATATGGGCCATTCTGGCTATGAGATCCCAACGACATTGGTCTGATTCGTTGGAACCATGAAGGTTAAGATTAGTCCTATTAGATAATCATAGCTAGATCGATGTTTAATACCCTAACTTCCAAGATATATGACGATGAAATGACATTTCTTGACGGCACTATGTATATGGGCCATTCTGGCTATGAGATCCCAATGAGATTGGTCTGATTCGTTGGAACCATAAAGGTAAAGATCAGATCTATTAGAAAATCATAGCTAGACTGATGTTCAACACCAGTACTCCCGAGATATATTACGATGAAGTGACATTTCTTGATTTGACTATGTATATGGGCCATTCTGTCTATGAAATCCCAATGACATTGATCTGATTCGTTGGAACCATGAAGATAAAGATCATATCTATTAGAAAATCATAGTCTAATCGATGTTCAACACCCGAACTTTTGAGATATATGACGAAGAAATGACATTTCTTGACAGGAGTATCTATATGGGCCATTCTGGCTATGAAATCCCAATGACATTTATCTAATTCGTTGGAACCGTGAAAGCAAATATCAGATCTACTAGAAAATCATAATCTTATCGATGTTCAACACCCTAACTTTCGAGATATATGACGAAGAAGAGACATTTCTTGATGGGACTATGTATAAGGGCTATTCTGGCTATGAGTTTTCAAGGACATTGGTCTGATTCGTTGGAACCATGAAGGTAATGATTAGTTATATTAGAAAATCAAAGCTAGATCGATGTTTAATACCCTAACTTCCGAGATATATGACGATGAAGTGGCATTTCTTGACGGGACTATGTATACAGGTCATTCTGGCTATGAGATCCTAATGAGATTTTTCTTCTTTTTTACACGCAAACTTAACACAAACTTTTAATTTAATCTCTTTGGAAATTAAACAGAAATAAATAATAAATATTTATTTTACATTATAGTTCAGTTAAGATATTTCGAGTACAAATTAATATTTTTCTGGTTTTCTGTTTTGGTATTATATATATGTAATTGACTTCAAATTTTTTTTAATGTTATATAATGTAGTACTGGACATTGTAGATGCAAAAACAAATTTATTGTAATCATTATTCATAAAGTTTATTTTTTCTATCGTGTTAGCTTTCCTTATATCATAACATGTATAATGGTATTGCCAGCGCTTAAAATTTAAATTTTTTGGGGTAGAATTTTGGGCCAAATTCACAAAGGTTTATCCTGGTGGGAAGAAGAATAGCGGAGTTGAAGCTATCTAAGTGAATATTGCTTACAAAGAAAAAACAGCCCAGTCGTAACCCATAGTATTTTTAGGAGTAGAATCGGAGCGATTCTACTCCTAAACCTTGATGGACGTGGAAGCTAATAATCGGCTGTATAGTGTTGGACGAATTTTTGTTTTATATTAAATATTGTACCTTGGCAAATTACTGCGCACTCTATTGTGAATGAGCTTATGCTCAAAATAGAGTGTGCCAAAATTATAATAATAAATAAATAAACAAACAAATAAATAAATAAATAAAAGAGAAAAATTGTGCGAAAATATAAAAAGTGATTTTGTGAATTATTGTTATTAAATTGTGTTGAATTAATTGTTGGTGTTCAATAAATAAATTCGTTTAAGATAAATTGAAGTGTTTTGTTTTATTGACAATCCAGCGATTCGAACCTTGATTTACAAGGCAAAAACGTAACAATTGGTGACAGGGGTGGGATTGTGAATAATAAAATAAAGAAATGATTCTCTCCAAGAGTTCCATATTTAAAGAAAGAACGAAACGGGGTTAACTCATTGATGGTAGTAAAGCAGCTTTACAAGTGGGACGACATGACGCCATGGAGAAAGAAGGGTTTAACGCTGACCATCATGATTTTGGTGTGGAAGTTTCTAATGTGGCCACCATAGAGAACGAATAATAAAATTCACCATAGAGATGAAATAAAAACATTGGTCGAAACAGCACAAGCACCTTCTAGAACTTTCGATTTGTCGCAGTTAATGGCTGCTGTGAAGCAGATGATGGCGCAACAAGGATAGGAGTCAAACCAAATGATTCAACAAATGGGTGTAATGAAACAATAAAACGAACGACAGTTGGAGACAATAAACCAGTCAAACGAAGAAATGAAACAACAAGAAGAGGAAATCAAAGACCAAATTACAGATAGTCAAAAGAGAATGGACGAGAAACTTCTCGAACTATCTACTAAGTAGAGAAGCTGCAAATGGAGATTCAACAGATCGACCAAAAATTAAAAACGAAAGTACAACATGTTGAAGAGAAATTTCAAACGGAGATTCAACAGGTGGAACATAAATTACAAGCTGAATTTCAAACAGAGTTTTAACGTCTCGAGAAAGAATTAATTGATTTCAAGGGAAGTAGAACAACAACGCGAGTAGTTCAAACCGTTCACTCAATCAAGTTAAAGTCACCAATATTCGACGGGGCAACATCCGTCGGTATTTTCAAATTTCAATTTGAAACAGCGGCCAATCAAAATCAATGGAATGATGAATATCGTGTCGCAGCTCTAATAGTGGCCCTTAAAGGTGAAGCAGCTGAAGCTTTATAAACCATTCCGGAACAACAGCGCAACAGTTATCTCGAAATTATGAAGATGCTGAATCGAAAGTACAGCAGTGGCTGTGAATTGAAAAGCCGCTACCAAAAAGGAGGAGAATCGCTACAGGAATTTTCATCAGCAATCGAGCGTCTGGTGCATCTGGCACATAATAGTACGTAGTACGTCGGCCGATTAAATGGAAAGACTTAAAATTGATGCATTCATTGACGGTATTCGAGATCCAAAGACACGCAAAGCGGTGATGTTGTCATCTAAAGCAACCTGCGCGGAAACCATCGGTTGCGCGATGACAAACAAGTGAGCTTAAAGAGCAGAAACTGACTCTCACCACCGACTGCCCCATAACCTCTATCTGCGTTTCGAAAGTAGCAAGAGGCGGTGACATTTTAACAATCAAAGGCGACATTGATGGCACGGTCTGCATCATCACGCTGGATACTGGAACGAATCGCATGATTGTCTGTAAAGATCTGATCTTTGGCGAAATTACAAACAACAACAACTTGAAATAGTTCAATACAAGCAGAAAAGAAAACATCTTACCTATATTTGTATTACAAAAAGAAAAAACTTCGAATCATTGCAACAACAAAATCATCCTTTTGTAGATAACATAGTTCGGGCAAAATATTTTCTTAAAAAAATTTCTTAGATTAGAAATAAAAGTTTGTAGTAATTTGATTTTTTAGCTCAGGCAAATTTTAAATAATGAATTATACGAACAATTTAAGGCAACTTTAAATATTGAGAAATAATATATATATTACGTAAGCATTAAACATAAAAAACACAAATAAAAAATTGACAAAAATAATTAGTGAACAATACCTGTTAGATTTTACTTTCGAAAAAAACAATATGATTAATCTGACTATTACCGCCATATCAGTCCGATAAAAAAGTTCCAGTAATGGATATGTTAGCTCGGGTAGAAAATGTTTTAACAGTAGATAATAACACTACTACTAACAAAAACAGAACCAAGAGTACTGATCACATTAAACAACTATTACATACAAATACTTACGAAAATTTACAAAATGACTCGACTTCTAAACTTAATAAAAAATGTTCCAAATTTGCCAAAAGTCCATAAAACAATGTACCGCTTCGGCCAATAGTAATTCACCGACATATTTTTTATCTAAATTTTGTTGGAAAATTTTAAAATCTTTAACCAATAAAAATAAATTCAATAAAAAGAATCCATTGTCATTTTAGCATCATTAAATGTGGTATTATTATTTACAAATATTCCAATAGAATTCTGATAGATGGAATGAGTTTTCCAATGATTATATGTTAACCAAAAATTAACTTTTTAAAATATTAGATGTATGTGTCCACTAGCTTCAGAACCCCAACATTGCCGTCATAAGTTATTCTTAGGAAACTGAAAAATAGTTCCTGTAATTTAACTTAACGTTAAATTATTGTGGGTAGTTCCTTTTTAAGTGATTTTTATAAAATGAAGAATTTCTGTGAAAAGAATTTCTTAAAATATTAAATACTTTAAAAGTTATAATAAATTTAAATATGGAAATGATGCTTTTTGCCGTACTACTTATAGAAATTAGTACTGATGGACATCAATTGCTGTGTGAAACATATGGGGAACACGCTCCATCAATAAAAACATGTGAGTACTGGTTCCGTCGTTTTAAAAGTAGTGATTTTGACACCAGTGACAAAGAAAGCGAAGGGATGCCAGTAAAGTTTGAAGATGCTGAGTTGGAGGCGTTATTGAACCAAGGTTCATGCCAAAATCAAGAGGATCTCACTGAAACTAAGGAAGTGATTTAACAAGCGATTCAAAACCGTCTAAAGGCTATGGGTATGGTGCAAAAACAAGGAAATTGGGTTCCATATGAACTCAAGCCAAGAGAGATCGGACGCCGTTTTTCCACGTGGGAATAACTGCTCCAAAGGCAAAATCGGGAGGGTTTCTTGCATCGAATCGTGACGGGGGACGCAAAGTGGATCCATTACGACCAACCAAAACGCAGAAAATCGTGGGGTAAGCCCGGCCATGCATCAATTTCAACGGCCAAACCGAATATTCATGGCAAATAGCTAACACTGTGCATCTGGTGGGATCAGTTCGGAGTGATCTATTGTACTATGAATTACTCCAGCCTAACGAAACCGTCACTGGAGAACGTAATCAATAACAATTGATGCAATTAAGCCGAGGATTAAAGCTGGAACGTCCACAATATGCCAAAAGATATGACAAAGTGATCTTTCAGCACAACATCGCTCGGCCACATGCTGCAAAAGTCGTCAAGGAAACTTTGAACGCGCTTCAATGGGATGTCCTACCCCAACCGCCATTTCACCAGGCATTGCTTGTTCCGACCGCCACTTATTCCGGTAATGATTCATGGCCTGGCCGAGCAGCACTTCACTGCTTACGAAAAAAAAATAAAAATTTTGCAGCCAATCATCAGGACAGCCATCAATGAAATTACCAAATCAACCCCAAATCAACTCTCAAATTAATCCTTAACCTCTCACCCGAATGTAAGCTAACTAAACCCTGATTCTAGGTCAACTCAACTTAGCTCAACCCAAATCTCAACCCTCTGCTCAACTCCACACTTATTGGCCCAATTGGCCCACTTATTGGCATAAATTGGGGCTCAACGGTTAAGTATTGTTCCTTTGTTTACTTTAACTTGGCATTTATTACTTTGGGTAGTTTTTTATTCCTTTTCGTTTTGGATTTCCAGTAATCCCGTTCATTTTGGATGAAGCGTTCCTTATCTTGTGCTTCAGTGGATATTCTTTGTTTCTCTGAGACCTTTTTAAATCCAAATATCCCTAATTCAGCTTGGGCCATCAAAGGTTATAATATATTTAGGAAAGATAGAACGGTACCTCCCCTTAATTATGGTGGTTTGTGTATGTTTGTAGGTGATCACATTAAGGGTAGGTTAGTTACCCTACCTTCTTCCATTTCCGAATTGTTAATATCGGATTTACAGTTTTTATTTGTCAATGTTTTCATTAATGGTCGTAAAATCTTATTCGGTATCGTCTATAATCCACCAAAAACTAGTAAGAGGTCGTATGCCCAATTAAAAAAATCACTTGTAGACTTAGAAAGTTTATTTAGTTATTTCTCTTGTAGATTCGATGAAATGTATATATCAGGTGAGTTTAATTTCGATATACTCCAAAATTCCGGTTTCCCTCGGGATTATTTGAATCTTTTAAATAGTCTTAATTTATCCGTACCGAACACTGTGACAGTGGCACCAACGTTTTATTGTCCAACCGCTAGCGGTGCCTCTTACTCCCTTATTGATCATATCATCTCTTTTACTAAAAACTCTATTGGTTTTTTCAATCAGAGGATATTTTTTGCCTTTTCTGCAACTAGCCAAATAGAATTTTTCAACTCGTATATTAGTTTGGTGTTTGATAGTTGCGTTCCGCTTAAAAAGGTTACTTGCAAAGCAAAAACTCCGCGTCGAACGTAATTTTTTCAAGTACAAGTTAGACTCCTCTCTTTCTCCCAAGGTTTTCTGGCGTAATGTTCGTAATTTAGGTATAAGCAGACGCAAGAATAGTTCTGGTGGGGTTTTCAAACCCAATGACATTAATAGTTATTTTTGCTCTAGCTTGAACTGGGGTAGTAGTACCGTAGATTTGTTCTCTAACGCATCCTCTTCGTTTTCAAATATTTCTCTCGAGGAGTTACAATCTGCTACTTCGAAGGTTAAATCGGAATCTTCTGGTCTGGATAACGTCAATTTAAAATTCGTTAAGCGAGTTTTCCCTTTCGTCTCAAAATAATTGTTACATATCTTCAATTTTTTTCTCACGTCCTCTTCCTATCCAGATCAGTGGAAGCTAAGTAAAATAATCCCCATCACAAAGATCAGTAATCCTTTAGAGCTATCCCATTTTCGGTCAATTAGCATTTTAAGTTGTCTCTCTCTAAGGCTTGTAACGTTCGTTCCATTTTTACTCTCATCACGGTGAGTTTGAATTTCTGTGGGTCGGCTGTATCTCATATTTATTGTTTGTTATTTTAGATAATTTTTTTTATTTTATTTTTGTTTGTTCACATATACAGTGGGTGAAATGGATGTACATGAAATGTATGATTGTATTATGGTTATTTTTATTCACCGGGCCGATCGAGGGACTGTTTTTTGTTTTTCAATTACATACAAACAATTTTTCATGAATTCATTGAGAATTTGAATTTCTCATGGAAAATTGAAAAAAAGGGAGATGATCATTAGGTATTCAGATCTCGAATGATAAAATTGATCTAGCAGAAAAAAAAATCATTAAGTGTAAAAATTACAGAGTTAACTTTATAAAATGCATCAACTGTTGTGCGGAGTCTTCAAATAATAAATTAATTGCGCTAATAGAGGAATATTATATTATGTAAAAGATAAAAAAATTGAACTTTCTGAAAAATATTAATTTTCTGTGCTGTGATTTCAATTAATAAATTGTGCTAATAGGAAAAAACGTTATCTTTAACAATTTAAGTGCGTTCAAAACTATAAAATTATGCTATCGAATTAGTGATAGTCTAATCGATGTTTAACTTTCATACATTATTAATTACTATAAAAGTTATATGTGTGAACATTAAAGTTTCAAAATTTTTTAACGTCATTCAATTTGGGTCTGTAAAATTATATGCTACCGCAAAATAAAATATGAACATTCTGTGTACTGTAATTTAAGTATTTGATGAACATTATTGTGTATGAATTTATAATTGGGTGTTCAATTGCGTTAAAATTGAATTGAACTATTGCCCACATATTAGTTTGTTGAGGGTGCACGTAAGAAGGCATTAACCGATTGGCCGCATCTTTCTATTGAGCAACAAATATTATTTTTTGTTGCGGATTGTATTTGTATTTTTGGAGGGCGATCATTTGGCGAAGCTGATTTGGAGCGGTAGCTGTATTATTGCGAAGGAGCATGTGGTTTACGCATTGTGCATGTCATTTTGGATAGCGGTGTTTACCGGGGGTGTCTTACGGAGAGCTGACGTCATCAAACGGATTAATTTTGGATAAGTTTAACATTTTCTAATATATTCGATTTATAATTTTGTTTTTGGTTCAATTTTTTTTTTTTTTGTGAAATATCAGTTATACTTATATTTAATTTTCGTAGTCTTCTTAATTTTGCTTTAAATTAATATTTATGCCTTTTGTTGCATCATATACAATGTTATTCATTTAAGTCATGCTTTCAACAGCTAACTAATATCATATTTTTTTTTCTTTCATTTATTTTGAGACAGTTCATTTTAGGAAACAACCTATCGTATCGAGTTCGTGGGAAGCGCTTTCTTCGTCTTCGATAACATCAAGGTAACAATTCTTTTGGTAAACATTTTTTTTTTGGGGGTTTGTTTTTAAACCTGTTAAATGGAATAATATTATTTAGCTGCCAATTTTTATAATATGATTTAATTTTAATAAGATGTTGCAAATTGTTTTTTTTTTTTCTAATTGTTAACGTATTATAGGCGGTTATAACTAAATGATAACTTTGTATTTGTTTTTGTTTTTTTTTTTGAACTGAAAAAAATAACTTCGCAATAAATGTATAAAATCCGTTAAAATTACAGTACAATTTTTCTTTATCATGATCGGCTAATATCATTTAATGGATATGGAGTGACGTAAGTTGAAGGTGAGTTGATGTAAGTGTGAGTAATCTTTGTCGTTTTATGCCACATGTGTGATGTAAGTGCCAGAATACAAACCCCACGACTAATTTACCTCTCCGTTCGAGCTAGCGGCAGAAATAAGGCGTATTCTGGAATCACACGATTTTCTTTAAAAAAAATTTCGTGTAACGTTTTTCTCCTAAATGGATAGCGTTTCAGGCTTTCGAGATAGTTGTTAAAAATCAAACTCAATTACATTTACATAGCGATATTTTAATTAGTTTCTTCCAATCTGGGTTTAGAAAATGTTATAGCACTTCTACTGCGTTATTAAATGTATGTGATGATATTAGGCGTAATATGAATAATAGGGAGTTAACATCTTTAACTTTGTTAGATTTTTCTAAGGCATTTGATTCTATTAATCACAGAATTCTTTTTAACAAACTCTTATCTCAGTTTAGATTTTCGCTTTCTGCTGCCAAATTGATTTTTAAATATCTTTCTAATCGTTTTCAGGCAGTTTTTTTCGACAATTCCTTCCTGTAATTTCCGACGTGCCTCACGGTTTAGTCAATGACATAGAATCCTCTATTAAACATTGTTCATTTGATATTTTCGCTGATGACGTTCAAATTTATAGAAATAGTCGGTTAGATCAGGATTCTATTGTTAGGAATATTTCTCTGATAAATGAATATTTAAGTAATATCGTTAGTTGGTCGGTCTCTAACTGGCTCGTTTTAAACCCAAATAAATCTCAGTCGATTATAATTTTAAAAAAAACGTTACATATCTCGTCCTTTCCTGGTATTTTTCTGCAGGGTTCGCTAATTGAATATTCAAATACTATTTAGTTAGTATTAGTAAGAGGGTTATTGGCATGCTTAGTTGGTTGTATAAAGTAGTAAGATTTTCTGATAGTCAGTTTAGGAAAAAATGGTTTTTGTCTTATCTTCTTCCTCATTTTAGTATATTCCCGTGTCTCATTTTCGTCTTTCTTTGCGCATCACGTCACGTGTAGTCAAAAAACATATTTTTATATGAAGTTTGGCGGTTTTTTGATTAATTCTTTTAATAAATCAAGAATAATCGTAATTTTTTTTAACAAACCGTATTTACAATTGATAATGATAGTTTACCGATACCCTTTTTATGCTTTATATTTTTTGTATGTTCCAAATATTTGAGAAATAATTCCTTCGAGTATATAATGTCTAAGATAAATGGAAAAAAGGGTAGACAAAATTATGAGTACATAACATAAAACAATTAAAATAATTAAATGTTTTTGGCCATTTAACGGTACGTACGTACCAAATATTAAAATTTTTATTTTTTTACGTTATGTAATCAAATTTTTACCAACTAACGGCTTTCAATTATTGGTATCCACGTACCTATTCAAATATTATGTCCATATTCAACGATAAATATAAATGTAAAAATATATTAAATTGTTTTTTAGGTGTAAAATATTTTTTTAAAATTTGGTTATTAAATGCTCAGTTAATAGAAAATATAAATTTGAAAAAAAGGTAATTAAATAAAACTATAAATTAAAATTAAATCTCTGGCTTATTTCATTTATTGTCTTATGGTTTTCGTTACAACTAAATTAAAACACCCATTCACTGTTTAGTGTTCTATATGAGTTCTTATCAGAAGTACAATTGATAATTTTGTTGCAATAGGAATTATTCAAATTTAGTATTTAAAATCGAACACTCCCAAATTTTTGAATTAAATAATTAAAATCTAAACGTTCTCTGCATTTAACAAAAAAATTGTATTCATAGATTCCGAAACTTGTTATTCAATGTGCTCAAACAGTCTGCTCTAGACACGAATATTAAAACATGCCTCTTTTCGCGATTTAATTCCAAAAGTATTGCTGTATATAACTAAAATAAAAATTGAAATGTTTAATTTTAACATAAAGTCGAAAAACAATTAATGGCAAGAATAAAAAAAAATTCATTTATTTTCCATTTATTTAAAAAATTAATAAAAATATCACGAAACTCCATATAAATATCAGCATTTTTGACAACTCCACGTCAAATTGCGAAAAAAGGATAGGAACAGCATGCGCAATATTATACTTTATTTTCTGTATATCTTGATATTCATCAATAATTTGTTTTTTATTTTGGCCCGTATTATTCAATACCCTAGTTTATTATCAATGGAAAGAAAATTCATTTTTGGCCGTATTTAAAAAGTTATTACATGCGAAACAATAAATATTTTTGTTTGTTATCCTATAACACATACATAGGAGACGCCATTTTTTTGTGCTCACACGGCATTTAATACATAGGCATTGATCATGCCATCATACCGTTGTACCATCACACCATCATATCGTTACATTAGAGCACACAAGTGCTATGTCCACTTTTTACATTTTGTGGTAAATAGCAAATTGAGTTTTTAGAATGCTATTCTTTATCATTAATGGTTTCGTTTTTTGGTACTATTGATTTTTTTAATTAATATAATCTTTTAGAACTCAACTCCAAAGGACCTTAAGTAAAACTTCCAATTATTTTCGAATTCATGTAAGTCCGGACATACTACATTTAAGTATGTATTAGGAAAAATTTCTACTTATTGGACATAATATCGATACCTTAGAGCACACCACTGTTATGTCCACTTTTTATAATTAAAAATAGTAGAGAGAGAATTGAGAATTAAGCACAAGCAATCCAAAAATTATGGACATAGAACTTTTGCGTGCTTGTAAAAAACATTTATAAAGAACATAATTTTTTTACATTTCTAAATTTTTTCGAATGTTCCATTAAGATTTAGAAACAACACAACTGTTGATGCAGCTCTTTATCCCAAATTTAGAGATATAAAAAAGTAGATATTAAGAAAAAGTGGAAATAGCACTTGTGTGCTCTAAGGTATAGATATGATCATCATCTTCATACCATCATACCAAGATATCATCATACCATTATACCATCACACAGGTGAATTTGACATGTGCGTTGAAAATGGGATTCTAAAATGTTTTTTTTTTATAAAGTTCTATAATATGGTCAATAAGAATATAACATAGCTATTTTTAGCTGATTATGATTAATTTTGAGGCCAACGAATAAAAGGAAATGTGAGCCAAAAATTATTTTTAGACGAGTTGGTGAGAAATATGTCAATATGGCTTCTGTAATGTTGTTTATTTAGGTTTCTGTGAATCATGCAGCTGTTGAAGTTTCTTTCAGACGGCGTAAACATACTATTTCAATTGCTAAACCATCAAGATTATCTCCGTAACAATATTCAAGTTCCATTAGAAACTTTTCTTGCCAATCCTTCGCTTTAAACTTTGAGTTATGTTTTCTGAGTATTTGCTGTTGGTCAGTTTGGCCTTGTTTAGAAAAATATAGTGTGTAGAGGACACGCATCGCAGTATTGAAACTACTAACGGTAGTGCAGAGTTTGGGAATTTGAAATATTATTTTAAATTTCAATTACCAATCTCGAATTTCATTATAATCGGTTAAGGAATATCAAAGTTCCATCCTACTTGGCCATATTCCAGAACATTATCTAAAAATCATTTTAAAATGCTTTTTCCATCGCACATGTAAAATTCCATTAAAATTCGTTAAAAAATGAACAGATTCTATCCTAACTGCCCATATTTTAGAATTATATGTAAACATAATTTTTAAATCCAAATACTAGTCTACAAATCAAATTTCATCATAATCGGTTGAGAAATAGACAAGTTACATCATACTTCGCCATATTCCAGAACTCATCCAAAAATCATTTTAGAACCAGAATATTTGGCCATATTCTAGAACTTCATTAGAATCTCATTTCCAACACACATGTCCAAATTCATCATAGTCGGTTGAGAATTAGGCAAGTTCCGTCCTAATTGCTAACCATTTCTGGTTGAGAAATAGGCAAGTTTCACCATACTTAACCATATTCCCATTTTCTTCCAAAAATCATTTTAGAATCCCATTTCCAATGCATATGTCAAATTTCATCATAATTGATTGAGAAATGTACAAGTTTATCATACTTGACCATATTAAAAATCATTTAACAATCACATTTCCAATACCCAAGCCGAATTTCATCATAATTGGGTGAGAAATACGCAAGCTCCATCATACTTGGCCATATTCCAGAACTTCATCCAAAAATCATTTTAGAATTCCATTTCCAGCGCACATGTCAAATTTCATCAGAGTCGGTTGAGAAATAGACAAGTTTCATATCATACTTGGACATATTACGGAACTTCATCCAAAAATCATATTAGAATCCCATTTCCAATGCACAAGTCGAATTTCATAAAAGTTGGTTGAGAAATAGGCAAGTTCCATTATACTTGGCCATATTCCAGAACATCACCTAAAAATCGTTTTAGAATCCCATTTCCAACGCACATGTCAAATTTAAATATAAGCGGTTGAGAAATAGGGAGTTCCATCATACTTGGCCATATTCTAGAACTTCATCCAAAAATCATTTTAAAATCCCATTTCCAATGTACAAGCCAAAGTTCATCATAATTGGTCGAGAAATAGGCAAGTTCCATCGTACTTGGCCTTATCCCAGAACTTCATCCAAAAATCATTTTAGAATCCCATTTCCAACGCCCATGGCAAATTTCATCATAATCGGTTGAAAAATAGACAAGTTTCATCATACTTGGCCATATTCCAGAACTCATCCAAAAATCATTTTAGAACCAGAATATTTGGCCATATTCTAGAACTTCATTAGAATCTCATTTCCGACAGACATGTCCAAATTCATCATAATCGGTTGAGAATTAGGCAAGTTCCGTCCTAATTGCTAACCATTTCTGGTTCAGAAATAGGCAAGTTTCACCATACTTAACCATATTCCCATTTTCTTCCAAAAATCATTTTAGAATCCCATTTCCAATGCATATGTCAAATTTCATCATAATTGATTGAGAAATGTACAAGTTTATCATACTTGACCATATTAAAAATCATTTAAGAATCACATTTCCAATACCCAAGCCGAATTTCATCATAATTGGGTGAGAAATACGCAAGCTCCATCATACTTGGCCATATTCCAGAACTTCATCCAAAAGTCATTTTAGAATTCCATTTCCAGCGCACATGTCAAATTTCATCAGAGTCGGTTGAGAAATAGACAAGTTTCATATCATACTTGGACATATTACGGAACTTCATCCAAAAATCATATTAGAATCCCATTTCCAATGCACAAGTCGAATTTCATAAAAATTGGTTGAGAAATAGGCAAGTTCCATTATACTTGGCCATATTCCAGAACATCACCTAAAAATCGTTTTAGAATCCCATTTCCAACGCACATGTCAAATTTAAATATAAGCGGTTGAGAAATAGGGAGTTCCATCATACTTTGCCATATTCTAGAACTTCATCCAAAAATCATTTTAGAATCCCATTTCCAATGCCCATGTCAAATTTCATCATAATCGGTTGAAAAATAGACAAATTACATCATACTTGGCCATATTCCAGAACTTCTACCAAAAATCATTTTAGAATCCCATTTCCAATGCACAAGCCGAATTTTGAGAAATAGGCAAATTCATCATGCTTGGCTATATCCCAGAACTTCATCCAAAAATCATTTTAGAATCCTACATCCAACGTAAATATCAAATTTCAGCATAATTGGTTGAGAAACAGGCAAGTTTTATCATACTTAGCTATATTCCAGAACTTCATTAGAATCTCATTTCCAACACACATGTCGAATTTTATCAAAAGCGGTTGAGAATTAGGCAAGTTCCGTCCTAATTGGCCTTATTCCTGAACTTCATCCAAAAGTCATTTTTGAATCCTATTTCCAATGGTTGAGAAATAGGCAAATTCCACCATACTTGGCCATATTTCAGAACTTCTTCCAAAAATCATTTTAGAATCCCATTTCCAATGCATATGTCAAATTTAATCATCATTGGTTGAGAAATGTACAAGTTCATCATACTGGGCCATATTCCAGAACTTTATCCAAAAATCATTTTAGAATCCCATTTCCGAAGCATATATCGGATTTCATCATAATCGGTTGAGAATTAGGCAAATTCCTTCATACTTAGCCATATTCCCGAACTTGATCGAAAAAAAATTTTAGAATTCCATTTCTATAGCGAATGTCAAATTTCAATTTCCGGTTTGAGATATTAACGGTGAACAGGCTGGTCCCTCCACTCAGATCACCAAATCTGAGTATACAAATACAAAGCGGAACCAAAGCACGAATGAAGCTGGTTCCTCAAAACCAGCCTATAATACTAGGAGGAAGGCCTAAAGGGCCCTGATTAAGATCAATAATATCTCGCCAGAAGACAGGATGGATAAAAACAAAGCTACGCTTGCGTGGGCAAAAAAAGTCACCGAGAAAAGTCGGAAGGCCCTTCAGCTGGCTCACAGCTTAAAATAAACAGATCTCAGGAGGTAAGTCCTAAAATCACAAAGCGAACAAAACTCCACGCTACCGCTATGAGGCCTTTTAACGAGGTCCTCAAGGATCAGCTGGTTGTGGCAGTTATTGACAAATCCCAAGAGGATGGCAGTATCACGCCCGTCAATTGGAGGAAGGTGGAAGGGGCCTTAGGCACCACTTAAGTGAAAGTCCTGTCGGAAAATCCAGGACTTGCTCCGACTTGCCGGGATGCGGGCTGGCACAGGACTCAGGTGAAACTGACTGCCTGTGCAGATCAGACGTCCCTGCTGCTTCTGAATGACGGTGCTTGATAGCTCATCTGCGTGCGCGGAGTTAGCCAGCCAAGCGGAAACTCTCTCCACGGATACGGAGATGTCAATGTCCATGGAGTCTTTAAAGAGGCTCTCGGAGGACTTCTCATCAGGGGATGACTCTGATGTTACTGTGGTGGAGAAGAGGCTGTAGAGATGACACTAACATTTCAGCAAGTCAACCTTCACCACTCTAAGGCAGCATCAGCTGCTCTAATTTTAAAAATTGGGAAAGAAGCGACAGATGTCGGGGGGTAAGGTTCGGTCGTGCATTCTCATTGAAAATAACATGAGTTTTTTTCTGCTATCAAACTTCAGTAATAGAGATGTAGCAGCGGTCAGCATTGAGGTCGAAAAACGAAACCTCTGGCTAATATCAGCTTACCTAGCTTATGAAGAAGTGGATAATCGATAATCCACCAATCATTCTAGGTGAGCTAATCTTAGAGGCTCAGAAGCGCAAGGTTGTAGTCATCCTTGGGAGTGATGCAAATGCTCATCACATGATCTTGGGAAATACGGACACAAATGAACGAGGTGAGTTACTCCTCGATTACATTTTAAGTACTAGCCAGCATATATGTAACATAGGCAATAAGCCGACCTTTATAACTAGTAATGGACAGGAGGTATTGGATATTACTCTTGTCTCAAGCTTTTTGACGATTAGTCTATTAAACTGGAGAGTGTCGGAGGACCACTCCTTTTCTGATCATTGTTATCTTCAATTTGAAATGGGCTTGACCTCTCCAAAAAGTCCAATCTACAGAAACAGGAGGAAAACCCACTGGGATACCTTTAGAACTATTCTAGGTAATTCACTACCAGTTCCGGTTCCAAAACCTCCAAAAACTGCGCAAGAGCTCGATGGCTTGGTGGACGAGTTGTACAGCGCTTTTAATGAAGCGATACTGGGTTCTAGTCCCCTTAGCAGTCCTAGTGGTAAATCTCAACCACCCTGGTGGTCCAAGGCGATTCAACAAACGCGTCGAAAATGCAAAAGACTCCTCAAAATAGCACGGAAAACAAAAGCCGCTGTAGACTGGGACTCCTATAAGGAAGTCCTCAAAACTTACAAATATCAATTGAGAAGTGCCAAGAACAGCTCTTGTAGACTATACTGTGGCAAAATTCAGGAGTCTTCGGAGATGTCTAGGCTACGCAAAGTACTAGCAACTGGCCCTTCCATCTCAAGTTATCTTCAATGGCCGGATGGGATATGGACCACTAATAGTGCGGAATCGCTGGAACCTCTGCTGGAGACTCATTTTCCTGCTTGTTCCGAATCTGTACCTAGCACATCAGTAGGTAAAAAGGCAAGTAGCCTCATAGGCCAAATTATTAACAGAAAAAAGATCCTGTGGGCGATAAACAGTTTTAAACCATATAAGTCGCCTGGACTCGATGGTATTATCCCTGCGAATATTCAACATACTATGGATCTAACAATTTCCTGGTTAGAGGTAATTTTCAAAGGCAGCCTAGAACTATGTCACATTCCTAGTAAATGGACAGGAGTGAAGGTTGTTTTCATACCTAAGACGGGAAAATGATCACACTGCAACCCCAAAGACCTTAGACTGATTAGCTTGTCTTCCTTCCTTTCTAAAACACTGGAAAGACCAATAGAAGCTCATATTAGAGACACGATTATGTCGGGAAAGCTGTCTAAATCTCAACATGCCTATTGCAAGGGGAGATCTGTAGAGATTGCTCTTCATTCTCTTGTATTTTTGATTGAAAAATCTTTCGAATATAGAGACTACGCAATGGTAACCTTCTTGGATATTGAGGGGGCCTTTAACAATGTGCTTACAGGGGCTTTATCTCGGGCGCTTTCAGATCTGGGAGTGGATGAATCACTCAAGGACTGGATAGATCAGATGCTAAGAGGCAGGATCATAAATACTAGTTTTGGGGTATCCTCCGTCAGAAGATTTTCAAGCAGAGGTACGCCACAGGGTGGCATACTGTCTCCCCTACTTTGGAACTTTGTCATAAATGACCTGTTGCAGAGACTGGAGGACGGTGGCTTCAAGGTGGTTGCCTATGCGGATAATGTTGCTGTTGGTGTCCGTGGTAAATATCCCGGCACCCTTAGTGAGCTTATGCAAAATGCCCTAGGCACTCTTTCATTATGGGCCAATATCTGTGAGTTGAATGTGAGCCCACACAAAACCGAATTGGTTCTCTCCTCTAGGAAATATAAACTTCCTCACATCGCTCTTCCCACTTTAAATGGGTTCAGCTTGACTTTTACAGTTGAAGCGAAGTTTCTGGGTCTCGTTTTGGATAGCAAATTATATTGTTAGGAAACCTAATATTCTGGAAATGGTAAAAAAAGCTACGGTAGAGCCCGGCATCGTACATTGGCTTTATACCGCAGTAGTCAGACCCATACTCTTGTATGGGGTAATAGTCTGGTGGCCTGCTCTGGACAAAACTCAACCAAAAGCTGTTGACAAAAGTTCAGAGAACAATCTCTTTGTGGATCAGTGGTGCACTGAGGAGCACATCCACTCAGGCACTAGAGACTCTGCTATTTTTGACTCCTCTAGATATCCTGGGGAAACAGTTGGCAGCTTGAACTGCCATACGGCTGAAATCCATCTTAATGTGAACCTGCAACAATACAGGGCACTCATCTATTTTGTGCAACAAATAAATTCCCAAGACCACCGACTATACTGTCCCGTCACTATCTTTTCACACAAAGTTCCGGACTAGGATCCCGTCCAGGGAGGACTGGATGATAGGTGCAGTTTTGGAACCAGGAGTTATAAACTTCTTCACTGATGTTTCAAAACGGGACGGGAAAGTCGGGACTGGAGTGTTCTGCGAAGAACTTCTGTTAAATCTCTCCTTTCGTCTCCCCGACTACTGTAGCATTTTTCAAGCTGAAGTAACTGCCATAAAGGAAGTCGTAGACTGGTTGAGGTAAAATGTAATATCAGTTTGTGATATTCGCATATATACGGACAGTCAGGCTGCCATTAAAGCGCTTCAATCACACCTCCTCACGTCGAAAGTAGTCCAGAACTTCCTCTCATCTCTTAACGAGATGGCAGATCAGTTCAACATCCACATTTTATGGGTGCCAGGACATTTCTTAAGTACAGGAAATATAAATGCCGATGAACTGGCTCGACATGGTACAACGGACCACTTCTCAGAAAGCAGAAAGGATATTGAAATGCCTCTTGCAGTATGCAAACTGCTGTTTTAGGAAGAAGCTAGCATGCTGACGAATGGCATATGGTCAAGTATCACCTCTTGCGTAATAACTCGGCAGGTCTGGCCAAAGTTGGATTTGGCGAGATCCAAGCAGCTGATCCCACTTCAACGAAGTCAGATCAGTGTGGTTGTTGTAGTGATTACGGGGCACTGTCTCATAGGAAGGCATGCGAGTAGACTTGGTGTCTTCTCACATGACTACTATCGTAGTTGCGAGGACGAAGAGGAGGAAGAGACAGTACTTCATCCTCTTTGCACCTGCCCTCGTCTGGCACGAAACAGACTAAAGTTTCTAGGGGTACCCCTCTTCAAGGACCTGACGGACCTCTGTAGGATGGACGTCAGGAGTATCCAGCGCTTTGTTTACAGCTCAAAATGGTTTCAATGAGTTGGAGGAAACACTTATTCGTGGTATGGCTACGGACCATTTTTGTGTTTATGCCTGGTTCTAGCGGACCGCCACCCAAACCTAACCTAACCTAATTTCATATCTGCATTTATTTTTACGCATTCTTGAACGTGTTGTTGTGTTTTATTTTATATACAATTGTTGCAAATATATTCTAGATGTTTTATATTTATGAAAAATGAAATCTCTTGCTCTCTTACTCTCTTGCTTAAGTACATGATTTTGACTTTTGTGTGATTGTACATGAAATTCAATTTCAATTTTAATTACTAAAATTAAATAATAAAATAGATTTTAACTTAAATAGACATACGTCGTGGTTAATTTCATATTAGATTTTATTTTTACGCCCACTTGTATATGTTCTGGTGTTTTTATTTTATGTACAATCGACACAAATATATGCTTGAAACATGATATATAATAGAACCAACAATATGTTTATGCAGCCGTCTCATTCGCTCTTTACACAGATTCTATCAAGGAAATGGACTATATATTGTTGGTCTTTGTCTTGAAATATACGAACAACAACAAAACAAAGAGATTTTTTTTGTTGGTTTTGGCATAGTCGTCACAAATATTTTCCTGTATAGATAGATCAGGTATGTTTGTAGGTATGCTAAAAGGGTATTATCGGGACCAACATTGGTTTACTACAAGCCTGATTGTCACCAATATTATAAATTTATTTAGCGCTTCTACATGAAAGTATTGGTGGTCGACGGATTATATAAATGAGTGAGAAAAACATACAAATTGTAGATAAAACAAAACAAACGAATTGTGGAGGGAAAATTGGGTATGTTAATAATGAAAAAACTAATTGGCATTGGTTAGATGAGAGTATTTTTATTCTGTTTTCACACTAACACTTTCAACAATAAGCTATTAAATGTAAGAGGGTATCTGTGTGCTTCATCACTGAATCAGGCTTGTAGTATTACATTGGTGTTGGTTTTGGTATTATTTATAATATTAAGAAAACATGATAAATCTCCTGCTACGCACATGAAAGATGGTAGAAAATATTTACCTTCAATGTGTGTTGGTGGTTTAGTATATAAGATTAGGTTATTTGTGTGATGATGTTGTTTATCTATCTGTGTGTTTTTTTTATTCATGAAACAACTATGGTGTTCTTGATAAATCATGAACTATACAAGCCCAATGAAATCTTAGTGTATTCGACTCAAAAAGGATTCTGATACTTTGTATAATCGAATAAGTTTGAGTCGAATTGGAAACCGCCTTATACAATTCATTTAAAATAGTTTATTTAGGTATGATTAATAATTTTTTTTAACAGCCATTACATTTTTTTATATTTAGGTATGATTAATAATTTTTTTATTACAAACTGCATCAAATTGATTTTAAATTAACTTAATCATTATTATAAAATTATAAATTAACTAATGATATAAATAAAATGCTAATTTGAGTTGAGTTAAGATTTGGTTTGCAACACATAATGACGTATTCATTTATGTGTGCAGAATTTAGATTAAACGAATGTGAACAACGTGGAGTTATGTAGAAACATTTCGGAAGGCTAAATGTTTTGAATATACTTATTAACTTATTGGAATTGATTGAAGTTTAGGTTGCAGGTTTCACACACAAACGTCATGATTACTTATATGGCACACTGATAAATTTTTAAGAAAATAATGTTTCATTTTCCTTGCATTGATTTATTATTTTACTTACTTTGCATGCATGATTTGGCAGGGTAATATGTATGAGAACTGAGTTAAAGTTTTATGGATATATTTATATTTATTCATAGATAAAAAAATCAAACTCTTGATTTCTTGATTAAGTGCATGATTTTATTTTTGTGCGATTATACATGGAATTTTAATTACTAAATTCTAATAATTGGATCGTACTAAAATTTTTTCAACTTAATTTGATTTATGTCATAGTTAATTTCATATATGCATTTATTTTTACGCTTTCCTGAATGCGTTGTTGTGGCAGGGTCAACGAAATGTTTATACAAGCCGTCTTTACACAAATCTTACCAAGAAAATGTAATATTTGTTGTTGGTTTCTGTCATATAATATTTAAACAATAACAAAAACGGAGGTACATTTTTGTTGGGTTTGCTATAAGCGTCACAAATATTTTCCTATATCTTGATATATGGAACAGGATTGTTTGTATGCTCGCTGTATAGGTTTTGTTTGTATGTGGACATATAGTTTATTATATTATAATGAAACATGATATGTCACTTGACGCACTTGATAGATGGTAAAAATGTTTACCTTTAATATGTGTTGGTGGTTTAGTATATAAGAGTATGATATTTTAATTGTCGTGGTTTTCTCTTTTGGTGTTTTTGTATTCATGCGACATTCATAGTGTTCTTGATCAAACATGATCTATGCAAACGCAACAAAAATTTTAGTAGATTCGACTCAAATAGAATTCTTATACTTTGTATAAAAGAGTAAATTTGAGTCGCATCGGAAGCCGTCATATATAATACATATAAAATAGTATATTTAGATATGATTTATTTTCTTATAGGGCTTTATAAACTACATTAAATTATATTTAATTAATTTATATATATTTTAACTACATTAAATTATATTTAATTTTAATATTATAAGTTTAAAAATTAACTAAATTATATAAATGAATACTAATTTGGAAATATTATTTATGAGTTGAGTTGAGATTTGGGTTGCAATACATAATGACGTATTTATTTATGCATGCCAAATTTTGATTAAAAGAATGTGAACAACGTGGAATTATGTAAAGGCAAATCGTGATGCGATTAGTGTGACACACCAGGATGGCTGTGTCATCGGCAAATAATGATATTATTACTTTTTTGGTTACAGGAATATCAGCTGTGTACAACAAGTATAATATTGGCCCTAAAACGCTGCCTTTCGGGACACCTGCACTAATATCGTTTAAGCAAGTGGTTGCGCTGTTTTGTTTGACAATGTATTGCCTTTGAAGAAGATAGCTTCCCAAAATTGAGTGAAATTTCTTCGGTAGAAGCTCTTTAATTTTGTAAATTAGTCCATCGTGCCAAACTTTATCAAAAGCTTGAGCGATATCCAGAAAGGCAGCAGAACAATATTTTAATACTTCTTTGTATTTACAACTCTGTGCACTTGCTCTATAGTACCATGTTGGTTTCGGAACCCAAATTGATGGTATGGAATAATGCGCCGTTCTTCTAATATTGGTTTCAATTTCGTTAATAATATTTTTTCAAATAGCTTTGAGATTGTGGGCAGCATGCTTATTGGACGATATGATGAGATTTGCGTTTCATTTTTCCCTGGCTTATGTATCATTGTGATCAAAGATATCATGCATTTTTGAGGAATATAACTGGTTCGCATGATCGCGTTGAATACAAATGTTATTAGTTTTATGCATTTATCTGGCAATTCCCTTATCATTTTTCCAGTAATGAGATCATGTCCCGGTGCCTTTTTTGGGCTTATGCAAGTTTTAATTGTATTCAACTTTCTTCCAGTTATACTTTAAAGGTTTGAAGGATAAACCATCATCCGTTGGCTGGGGTAGCACGAAATAATTATCTTCTTCGTGTGGGACGAATACTGTTGCTGCTTAATAGCTCGATTTAATTTCCATTTCAATAACGGTGATTTTGTTTGCTGCCATTGACGGCGAATTTTTCGCTTTTCCTGGATTAGTTCCTGTATATTATGTGACAGTTTATTAACTTTTCCCGAACTACTTATGCCGGGTGTGCCCTTACAGCGGATAATGTCATGACATCTTTTAGATTTTCTGCCGCCGCATCAATATCAGTTGGTGTGTCCAGAGGAATATTAAGTAGACACTTTTGTTCGACTAGCCTCCTATATTAATCCCAATTAGTTTTCTTGTTTGTAAGACAGTTCGGTATTTCTTTCCTTAGGACATCAGTACTCAATGTTACTATTTCCGGTGAGTGATCAGAAGACAGATTATAGCAATCGGTGGCCTTAGCGTATGTATGTGGAATGCCCTTAGTTACACAAAAGTCAATTAGATCAGGAATTTTCTTTTTATCCGTGTTCCAGTAAGTTGGGTTACCGGCAGATAAATAATCCAGCGACTGTTCCTCTATAGCATCATAAAGTTGTTTGCCTTTCGGCGATGTTAATCTGGAACCCCAATGAGTATGTTTAGCGTTGTAATCACCGCCCGCAAGAAATTTATTACCCAGCTGGCTGAAATAATCCAAAAACTGGAGTTTTTTTATAGCATGTTTTGGAGGGCAGTACACTGCCGATATGACGCAGTTTCCAGACCACTCCTGCAGACAAATGCTCGTTGATTGTATATGTTCTTTCTCATATTTCGTAAGTTCGTAATGTTTTAATCTTCGCTTAATCAATACAGCAGTGCCTCCACGTGCTTTACCATCTGGGTGCTTGGTGTCATAAATAGTACCCATTAATTTTGAAATAGCTATTTTTGGTGAAGCGTGTTTCTGATATTAACATTATGTCAATATTGTGCTCAGTGAGAAATGCATATACCTCCGCTTTATGTTGCTAGGCCGTTTGCATTCCATATGGTTATTTTGATGATGGTCATTTCTGGCTTTTTACGACTATCTGCATCAGCGTGCTTATATTCCGCATCATTAAATCCATGGCTCTCCATCATCGCCATGAAGGTTTGCATCATATTAGTCAATTTATTTAAAGCTGTTGAGATATTTCCCTCTTCACTTGCTTGAACTTTAGGAGCGATACCTTTAAGAACACTTGCGTATGAACCCCCTTGGTGCACGCTGCCGTTTACATTTACATACTGTTTTTCATTTTGACCGTTTGCGTTTAGAATTTCTGGTCGTGCTTCTTTTCTAGCTGAAGAATGAAGATTAAGCATTCGTTGTTCTGCTCGCGGCTTCGGATTGATTCTCCTTTTCAATTCTAGATAAATTGGGCACTCTCTATAATTAGCTGTGTGATTCCCATCGCAGTTGCTGCATTTTCTCACTGATGCTTCCTTTTATGCTTTATTGCAAACCTTTGAATTATGGAGTTCACCACATTAACACAAACATCGTTCAAAGTGCAATATGCTCTAGTGTGCCCATATTCTTGGCACTTAACACACTGTACCGGCCCACTTCTTTTCCTGGGTTCCTCGATGGTAACTCTTCTGTACAGTAGATATTTTAGGTCAAATATGTGGTTATTAGGTGTGTAGTAATGTGTACCAACTTGGTCAAAATGTTTAATTAATGCTCTGTAAGCATCAATATTGAGCAGATGAATTTTTGTTTTTTTTATACCTCCTCTTTTGATCGCGAAAATATAAAATGCACCTTCCGTAACAAACTCGATCGTTTTTGCAAGTTCTCTATTTGATTCTTCCCTCAAATAGATTGGTGGCGGTCTCTCAGTTTTTGGAGTTTTTTCGGCCGGCGGGTCGTCAACAACTAAGCAAGAATACCTATTAACATGTGTTAATTCAACGCTAGCTAGCTTAGTGAATTTATACGCGCTTGCACTGGCCGCTGATCTAGAGCTTCTTCTTCTTTTTGATCGGACAGTAATATACCGGTCTATTCCCGTTTGCACTAAACACTGACCTACATCACAGTTTATTTTATTGTCATCTGATGTCGATGCACTGTCATTGTTTTTTTTTATCGTCATTATTGGTTCAACACACCAGTAAACATATTACTTTATTAATTTTTTTGTTGAATGTTAATTAATTCATGTAATTTCTAATATGCTACCGGTGATTAGACCTTTTTAAATGTGTTTTTATGAACACTAGAAGTATATTAGTATTTACGAACAGTATTTCAACGAAACCGACTAATAGACAGAATTCTGTTTATTTAATTATAGGATTTTAATATGTTCCGAAGATTGTAAGAGAATTCAATCCAGTTTCGAACTGATGAGCTTATGATTATGAAAAACTCAATCTTCTCATCAGGCCGCGGCGACTGGACTGAAGTGTGGTATAATCAGTCCAGTCGCCGCGGCCTGATGAGAAGATTGTTTTTTCATAATCATAAGCTCATCAGTTCGAAACTGGATTGAATTAATAATTTCACTTTGGTTTAAATTGCCTCGTAAGGTAATTTTTTGAGCATTTAAAAGTTGTTGTCGCTTTGGACTATGCTGCACTTTTGTATTTTTATTAAAAATTGAGGCCGCGACGTTCGGTGGCAAATCGCTTGAAGAAATCGCTATCTGCTGATTTGGACCAGCCTTTTTTACTTGCGGCGGAGATAAGAACATCACAATTTCACTTATTTTTCACATCACAATATTTTTTTAAAAATTAAAAAAAAGATTTAAACTGATGAATATACTACCTCTTTTTTCTGTATATCTTGAATTTTATTAATGTTTGAAGAGAGGGCATTTAAACTGATAAAACAAAATTGTTCCAAATGAACTTATAACTAATACAAAAATCACACTTTAAATTACACATTGCATTAATTAATTTCCAATAATTACAATTTTAACAAATAAATATAAAAGTTAAATATGCAATATTTTGATATAACATGTTTATGTTACATAGCTTTAAATAACATATTTTTGTTGTATGGAATCACATATTAGATTTTTGTCCCCAATTGACGATTGGAAATATAGAAAAGCACTACCTATCGGAATAAAATAATTTATTTTTATTTATTTATTATTACACAAATTTTGGAACACCCTATTTTGAGCAGGAGCTCATTCATCATAGGGTGTACATAATCGATCAAAATAAAAAATGCACAAAATTAATAATTAGCACTGCCGCTATACTTCGTTCTGGACCTCAGTTATTCCTTTCCCTTAAATGGTAAAAGATCCTAATTCCAAGTACTAAACAAATTGGGCAATTTGGTCATATTGGTTGTGGTTATACAATTTGGTCTTAAATTATCCGTTCAACTCAGTTATTAGCGATGAGTACAACATTTCGGGTACTCATGGTTTAATCATTTCTATTTTCCAGATCATTTGTGTGTGATTTTCGGATACTCATGGTTTAATCATTTCTATTTTCCAGATCATTTGTGTATTGTTGTTATTAATTAACACAACAAATTAATTTAAAATAATTATTCTTAAAGAAAATAAAAAATAAAAGCAACTGTTTGACTCTAAAGTCAAATTAAAATAAAGTTGTATCGACGACCAAAAATTAGCACCAGCGCTCGCAGAACGACTCAAATATGGTTTAGTGCAAATTTTTTGAAGCTGAGTAGCCTGAAATATTTTTTCTAAAATCACGGCTTCAATCGTCATTTGACCATTGGAGCCGTGATTTTAGATAAAATATTTGAGGCTGCTTGGCTTGTGCTTCCTCTATATTTCCCATGGTCAATAGTCAATTGTCAATTGCGAAAAATCTCATATCCTTTACAAGTATTCTTTAAAATTAGAAAGTGGTAAAGCATTAAAAAAATATCCCAAATTTTAGGGATAGGACATGTAAATACAAATATTTAAAAGAAAATACATTTTGTTGTAGAATGCATATACAGTGCTGGTAAAAAAAAATTGGGCAAACAAATTTATTGCAAACTGGAGTCTTTTTTTGCTAAAATTACAAAACTTTTGAAAGCAATTGGTTTATTGTTTCATTTTAAATACATGTATGACGTAATTTTTTGAAAAAAAAAAATTGACCAGCAATTTAGGGGCAAAACACCGAAAATTGCCAAAATATTCAAAATACGTTGATTGGAGTTAAAGTAATGTAATAAATTAAACACTTATTTTTTATTTTTTTGTTTGTTTTTTATTGATTTATAGAAGTTCAATCTTTCATATTAATATTTTGTTGGACCGCCTTTTGCATTTATTACACCGGTACAACCCCACAACTGATGTGCAAAAAAATTGGGCAAGCAATTATTTTTTTTTTACGCCTACCGTTCTTGGCCGTCATTAGGGTGCAGATGTTTTATTGCCTGTAATTTATTTTTTGAGTATAAACAGTGCATATTTTGTAAGATTAAGTTATTCTGTAAGTGATCCTAGACAAATAACGAATAAAGTGCAATTTTAGTTAAAAAACTGGGAAAAGTTAGTGACCAGTGTAAAAGCAATATGTTGATTTTGGCGCGAGAAAATTTAACCACGCGTGAAATAGGTGAAAGATTAAACATTCCTAAAAGTAATGTCGCGTGGAATATTAAAAAAAATCGAGAGATGGGCGGTACACAAAGAAAGAAAGGCTCTGGAAGGCCCAGAAAGACAACGCCAGTGGAAGATCGTTTTATACTATTACAAAGTCATCCGAACCGTTTTAAAACTTCATCGGACATAAGACAGGATCTTGAGCGAGCAACGGGAAAAAAAATTTCAGCCGGCTTAGTAAGAAAAAGACTTGTTAAAGCTGGTTTGAGAGCACTTAAACAAGTCCAGAAGCCTGAGTTCACATTACTAGTGAAAAAAAACGTTTGCTATGGGCCCAGGAGTATGTTAATTGGACTCCAGAGATGTGGAATAATATGATTTTCTCCAATGAATCAAAATTCAAGCTGCATGTTGGAGATGGAAGAATTCTCGTAAGGAGAAAACCTGGCGAGAGACTTAGCAACGAATGTCTTTTAAAACTTCCACCGAAAAAAGAAGAAGTTATGGTCTGGGGATGCTTTTCTGGAAATAAAACCGGTCGACTGTGCTTCCTTAGTTCCAGCGTTACAGCAGCTGTTTATCTGCAGGTCCTTCAGAACGAATTTGAGCCTTCTGCGTTAAAGCTTTTTGGCGAGACTTGCAAATTTATTTTTCAACAGGATAACGCTCCGCGCCATACCGCCAAAATTGTGAGTTATTAATTTTGAATTGTAGATAGACAAATTGGCTTTCAGATAAAAATAAATAATTTGTTAAAAACTTGTTTTTTTTTCTTATCTCTTCATTTAAAGGTAAGAAAGTACTTCGAAGAAAAAAGTATCAATGTGTTGAGCTGGCCCCCGCATAGTCCAGACTTAAATCCAAATGAAAATATTTGGTCTATAATGAAGCTAGAAGTAGCAAGGAAGCGCCCAGAATCGATTGAAGCTTTAAAAAGTTTGTTGATGATGATTTGGAAATCCATATCTCCGCGACTTTGAAAAATTTATCAAATTCAATGAATCGGAGGTGTATCGCTGTAATAAAAGCAAAAGGCGGTCCAACAAAATATTAATATGAAAGATTGAACTTCTATAAATCAATAAAAAACAAAAAAAAAAATAAAAAATAAGTGTTTAATTTATTACATTACTTTAACTCCAATCAAACGTATTTTGAATATTTTGGCATTTTTCGGTGTTTTGCCCCTAAATTGCAGGTCAATTTTTTTTCAAAAAATTACGTCATACATGTATTTAAAATGAAACAATAAACCAATTGCTTTCAAAAGTTTTGTAATTTTAGCAAAAAAAGACTCCAGTTTGCAATAAATTTGTTTGCCCAATTTTTTTTTACCAGCACTGTAGTTATGTACATTGTTATGTCAGAATAAATAATACATATTTTTACGAACGCGATAAACAAAAAAAAAGTAGGACGCTTTTGTTTCCAGTTTTTTTATTAATACATACCATATATGTATGTATATTATTTTTAAACAACTACAGAAAATATTGAGTTTTATGAACATCCTTATGAATATAATTAAAACAAAAATCCAAATGATTTCATTACGAAATGGAATAGGAAACGAAAAAACCATTACGAAAATTTAGTAAAGTTCCGTTGCGAAAATTTTCGTAATCCGATTTCAAGAATACCATTTTAGGGTTTTCGTAATACTTTAACACTAACTCGCAATACGAAAGTTTTCGTAATAGTTCAAGAATAGCACCCCAGTGGCCCTATTCTGGTAATTCGCGGGGAATAGAAATTTTAAATTTTGTCGCAGTATTATTCCCTGTTCCCAAAAGTGTATTCTAGTGTTCGGGAAAGATTTTTTGTTGGAAAAAAATTATTCCCAATTACAGCAGTTTTGACGTTTGTTTTTCCACACCGATTTTATGAAGGAATTGATGTGGAATAGATTTTTAACGAAAATGTTTGTTTATATGTAGTTGATATTAATAATTAATAATATTAATATTGTTTGTAAGGGTTAAATTAGCTAATAATTTTAAAGATAGTATTGTAATAAATAAGAGTTATTATAATAATTTTGATATAACTAAATTTATTTCCTCTGTATATTTATTCCCCAATTAACAGAATCCACTTTTGGAAAATGGGGAATAAAAAGTTGGAAATATGTATCTGGGAATAACAGCTGTAAAAAAAATTATTCCCCGTTCCCCGGAAATTACCAGTATAGGGTCACAGGTTTACATGATACGTATAAAAATTTATTCCCTGAAGAAAATGCTAGGTTTAGAGATTAAAATTTGTAATTTCGCCCAACAAAAGTTGAAGGATGAGGTAAGTTTTTTATTTGAAAAGTTAAGACAAATAATTAATGATGTTAGAATATATGAACAGTTTGAAATAGTTTTCAAAAGACTTTCCGAAATTTTACGTAAAAATAAAAAGAACACATTAGATAACAGATTTAAAAACTGAATCAAAATCAAATTGAATTTATATATGATAAATCTAACGTTATAAATTTAACTACTATAAATAACAAACAATTTTACCTAATTTTTAAAGAAGAAAACAATATTTTCTAAAATAGACAATATTCTTATGAACGCCCAAAAAGTGACAAAACGCTTCTTAAAAGATAATCTAAATTTATGTGTAACTAAATTCGATAAAGGTAACAAAACAGTATTATTGAATATAACGAACTATCAAAACAAAATGACAGAACTGATTAACGACACTGAGACATACGAAATTTTAGATCATAATGTCTCCCAAAAATTTACAAGGCAAATATAACTTTAAGACCTATTGTTTCGACCGTCAATTCTCCAGCTTATAATTTATCCAAATTTTGTTGTAAAATTTTAAACCGATTAACAGAAAATAGTAAATTCAATGTTAAAAATTCGTTTATTTTTAAAGATTTTCTAAAAACTATAAAAGTTGCGGATGATGATATATTAGCATCTTTGGAGGTAATATCATTGTTCACCAATGTTTCTGTTGATACCGCGAAATAGGCAATATCTTAAAGATGGAATGAAACCGAAATGAACTTTATTCTAACAAAAGACGATTGTTTTAAAATTTTAGATGCGTGCATGTTAGATAACAGTTATTTTAAATTCCAAGTTAATTTCTATAAACAATTGTTTGGCGTAGCAATGGGTAATCCGTTATCTCCTATTTTGGCTGACATTGTTTTGGAAAAATTATTTGTTGAAAAATTACCACTTTTAGATAAACCACCAACTTTCTTTTATAAATACGTATACGGTATTATTTTGGCCACTTCAGACTCAAATATTGACAACATTCAAAACTTATTCAATTCGGTCCATAATAAACTTAAATTTATTGTTGAAAAAGAGGACATTAACGGGAATCTTAATTTTTTGGATAAAAAAATTACATAGACGAAACAAAATTATAAAAACTAAATGGTACAAAAAGGAAATTGCTTGAAATACTCTACTAAATTTTATTTCGATCCACCCGTATTAAATGAACAGAAATGTGGCTTATGCGTTCATAAAAAGAGTAATTTACTTTACAGACAGAGACTTGGGACAAAAGAACATTGACAAAATAAAACATATACTAAGCAATAACAATTACGCCGTGAAATTAATAGACAAATTAATCATGAAAATTTTATAAACGTATGAGTGTACCCTTTTATACCCAAGACACGCTGCGCTTAATAAAACCGATTTAGTGAATTTTTCGAGATTAGTCGCAGTGTGTCAACTTCAATTTTAGGTAATCCTGCTATCTAAACTCGTTTTAAATTACGGTTAATACTCTTAAACTGTTATTGTTTTCATAATATTTGTCAAACTAATACACTTCCATTACATCGTTTTAGTCACTAAACTCAAAAAACAGCATAAATACCGTAAATCTAACTACGGCTAGTTTCGAAAATTCACTAAATCAGATTTATCAAACCATTGCCTACCTAGGGCTTAAAAAACAAAAAAGTCAAAATACAAAATATGGATCACTAACGTATGCATGTATAGTATTTACACTGTCTCAAAAAATTGTCCGTACACCCCTCGGTCAAAGAAAAATTAATGAAAAAAACAATTACAAATCAAACAAAAAATTCAGTTTTTATTTTTTTTAAACTCCAATTACATTTAACAACCTGAAAATAATAATTATCATGAAGCAAATTAATTTACTTTTACGTTTCATATGATTTACTATTTAAACATCTTAAAACGATCTCAAATAATTGTCCGTTCACTTGCACTTTTGTGAAAATTAACACTAGCACATTAACAATTTATTATTTGTTGTACTCCTATTTTCAACTAACCGTAAATTACGAAATTTTTTTTTGCGTAAAAGTTAATTAGTCGTACTTTTTTCATGGCGAATGAAATATTGTCCAGTTAATTAAAAATGTGTTATTCTATGAATATGAAAAAAATATTTAAAGCGCTTGGAATATGCATTGGGATATGTGAGTGAGCCCGAAGAGTTCTTGGAAAATGTTATTCCCTCAGATGGAAAAAAATCTAACATTTTTGGTTCAGATGGGCGAGTTATGATGGTGTGGCGAAGATCCAACAATGACTTGAGTTAAACATGGTGGCGGAAGTATAATGGTTTGAAGAGCTTTTAGCTGAAGGGGTTTAGGTCATTTGACCTTCATAATGAAGCGGTTTAATTATTTGGATATTTTGAAGGGTAATTTGTTAATAATTGCTGAGAAAATGGGACATGAGCCAGATTTTCGCTCCGTTCAACTTCTTTGTGTGTACGGACAATTATTTGAGATCGTTTTAGGCGGTTTAAATAGTAAATCTTATCAAACGTTAAAGTAACTTAATTTATATCATGATTATTATTATTTTCAGGTTCTTAAATGTAATTTGAGTTTTAAAAAAATTAAAACTGAATTTTTTGTTTGATTTGTAATTGTTTCTTTTATCAATGTTTTCTTAACCGAGTGCTGTACGGACAAATTTTTGATACAGTGTATGTACCAAAATTAACGGAAAAAATTTGTAAAACGACACCAACAGATTGCAGTCTAATTACCAAAATATGTATTATCAAAAATTACGTACAACTTTGTTTTGTATAGAAATAATCAGCTGTTCATAAAAAATAATAAATTAAATTGATTTGGTCAAGGACACTTTCCAAATAAATGGTTTTTTCCTTGACCTCGGTCGGAATTTTATATAAATATTTATATAAATATTTTATTAGTACATTTATGTTATTTATATTTTTATTTTCCTGTTGTAATTATTTTGTATGTTTTATTATTATTTTCTTAGTTTACGTTTTTAGTGCCTTGGTAATAATAGTTCAAAAAACCTAAGATTTGGCAATTTTTATAAAAAAAACTAGGTTTTTTTAAAATAAAAAAAAGTTTTAAGAATGGACAATTAGTTAAGTGTATAATTAGCCATTTTTTTTAAAAATATTATAATAAAAAACACCAAATTTTAATCAATTAATTGATCATTTCCATGTAAAATGAAATGTTAATTTCTATTTAAACTCCAATATCAGTACGGTACCACATTTTATTAACTTGAAAGCTGTCTCATGAAAATTAAAAAGTTGAAAATGTGTGATCTCACGAGCTCAAAACAGTAGTACCAATTCCTTTTTTCTTTTTTTTTGCTCATTCTCCTTTTTGTCGTTTGCTTTTTTGAATTTCTTAAAATTTTTCTAGTGGATCATTTCTAGTGGGTTATGTTATCGGCATAGACAAATTACTTTAGTAAAAGACAAATTACTTTACTAAAGTAATTTGTCTATGTTATCGGTGTAAATTTTTAAGTGTTCTAATTTTATGTTTTGTGTTTTGATTGTGCTATTTGTGGAATTTTTCTTATTATTTTGTCATTTTATTAATAAATCTTGTTTCTTTTTTATACGATTTAAAGTAGCAGTTTCATATTTTGATTTTTTGACATCTGTGTAATTTGTTTTGTTTTTATTTGTATTAAATTTCATTCATTTTTTCGATTATTTTTTGTGTTGTAACAAAATGGCAGAATTACCACAAGAACTGTCTTTATCAGGAGAACAACAATTGTCTTTATCAGGGCAACAACAACTGTTTTTTTTAGACAACATCAACCGACGTTGCAGATGTTGTCTTAAAAAAGACAGTTGTTGTTGTCTTGATAAAGACAATTGTTGTTGTCTGGATAAAGAGAGTTCTTGTGGTAATTCTGCCATTTTGTTACAACACAAACAAAAAATCGGAAAAATGAATGAAATTTAATATAAATAAAAACAAAACAAATTACACAGATGTCAAAAAATTTAAATATGAAACTGCTTTAAATCGCGGGCAAAATACAAATATCAAAAATTACTTTAAATCGTACGAAAAAGAAACAAGATTTATTAATAAAATGGTAAAATAATAAGAGAAATTCCACAAATAGCACAATCAAAACACAAAAAACAAAATTAGAACACTTAAAAATTTACACTGATAACATAACCATCCAGCATCCACTAGAAAACTTTTAAGAAATTCAAAAAAGCAAACGACAAAAAGGAGAATGAGCAAAAAAAAAAAAAAGGAATTGGTACTTCTGCTTTGAGCTCGTGAGATCACACATTTTCAACCTTTTTAACTTTCACATGAGAGCCTTGATTGTTTAAGGCTGTCTCATGAAAATTAAAAAGTTGAAAATGTGTGATCTCACGTAGGGTTACCAACCGTACTCTTTTAAGAGTACATGTACTCTTTTGCTGCCTAAAATATCTGTACTCTCTCTTTTCCCGTAATTACATCAAAAGTACTCTTTTTCATATGTAAACAAAAATGTATAACTTTATTGTTTTCATTTGTAGTTTTAAAATAAATTCATAAAATTTGTAGTACATATACTCAAATCTAGATGCCTTCCTATAAATAACACATCATACTGCTATAAAACTGTTACATTTTTGTGAGCTACAACAACTTATAACAACTTCACGCTACAACTCATATTTCTCAATTTAAATTCATTAAACGTGAATATCCCAAGTGTCAAGTGTGTGTTTTATCTCTTTGTGGTATTTAAATATTTACATATATTAGAATATACTAAATACTTCATCAATATATTGTATTTTTATTTTAGCCAAAAATGGCCCGTCGGCAATGTAAATTTAACGACGAATTGGAGGCGAAATATCCAATGTTTAAACGTACAAAATTAGATGTTGAAGCTTTCTGCGAAGTTTGCGGGATAAATGTGCGTATCGCAAATAAAGGAAAATCGGATCTAGAACAACACCTTTCGTCTATTAAGCATAAAACTCGCGTACAATCTGTGAGTACCTCCAAAAAAATTGATCTGTTTATTGTGCATAAAAATGAATTAGAAAAAAAAATATTGGCGGCGGAAGCCACTTTAGCGTATCATACGGTTAAGCATCATCAAAGTTACAAATCTTGTGACTGTTCCACAAAATTATATAGGCGTTTATTCAATGACTCGGAAACTGCTGCCAAAATATCATCAGCCAGAACAAAAACAGAAGCCATAGTAAACAATGTACTAGCCCCTAACTCTCTAAATAGAAAACTGGAACGAATTGACTCTCAAAAAATTCCGTATGTAGGTGTTTGTACGGATGGGTCGAATCATGGCGCCACTAAAATATTTCCCGTATTAGTGCAATATTTTGATTCTGAACTGGGGATTCAACATATTCTCATAAATGTGACCTCCGTAACAGATGAAAAATCTGAAACAATTAGTGAATTAGTGAGTATCAATTTAGAAAATTGCCGGTTAAAGGAAAAATGTATCGCTTTTACTGGGGACAACTGCAACACGAATTTTGGTGGAATGGAGAGACGAGGCGAAAATAATGTATTTTATCGATTAAAAGCTGACTTAAAACGTGATTTAATTGGAGTAGGATGCCCGGCACACGTTTTAAATAATTGCGTACAACATGCTTTAGATGGCCTACCAATTGATCTGGAATCTATTGTACTCAAAATATATAATTATTTTCATGTGTATACCATCAGGACAGAATCATTAAAGGAGTTTTGCAGCTTTGTTGATATAGAGTATAAAAAACTATTGTACCATTCTAAAACTCGATGGTTATCTTTATTTCCAGCCATAAACCGAATTTTACAAATTTATCCAGCGTTGAAGTCGTATTTCTTATCGCAAAAACAGACGCCCGTAATAATTAAGATGTTTTTTGAAAACCCTTTAAATGAGGCCTATCTTTGGTTTATACATTCATTAATGTATGTATTTCACTCAAAAATTGAAGCAATAGAAAGGGAACGGAATTCGGTAATGGAGATTATTGATATTTTGGCAACAGTGGTATACATTTTAAAGGAAAGAGTAGCAAATGAGTTTATTCCGATCAAAGTGAACGAAATCATTCGAAAAAATGACCATGATCCCAGAAGTTCCTGTTTGAAAGGTGAAATAGTTCACGTTTACCAGCGTGGTATAGCCTATTTGGAAATGTGGACTTCTTCTATGAATGAACTAAAGAATTTTCAGTGGATGACATTGAACGCAAAGCCGAAATGGAACGATATTGAAGCAACGCTTATTTATCTCGCTGAGAAGGGAGTACATATAAATGATTCGTTGCTTTTTGATCAAAGCGTTAATATGAACAATTTTTTGGATGAAGTTGACGGAAACGAGGACTTTGCAAATAAACTGTGCTGTGCTAAGTGGATTGAATATTTCAAAAATCGTAATTATAGTACCTCATCAGAGTTCCTTAAAATTTGCAGCTTTTGTTTTGCGATACCATCGCAGAATGCAACAACAGAAAGAATTTTTAGTTTAATGAACGCGCAGTGGACAGATGAGCGGAATAGACTATCGATAGATGCAGTGAAAAGTTTACTGATGGTTCAGTTTAACTTTAAGGAGTTTACTTGTTCTCAATTCTACGACTATTGCAAGAATAACCAGAAGATGTTATCTGAAGTGCGTAGTAAAGCGAAATATGATTTTGTTATAGAACAATATTTATTGATTACTATATTTTTAATTATGTATTTATATATTGATTATGGAAAATGAATTAGCCAAATGAAAGTACCTGAACTTCCAAAAATTATTTATATTTTTTATTAGTTCGTATTATTTTTTTTTTTATACTATGTATGTATTTGAGAAAGAACTACAATTATTACGTAGTGTAATTTTACACTATAAACTAAAATAATTTACTTTTATTTTTGATTTGGGCATTATTTTAATAAAATTGGTTGTTTTTAAAATGTACTCTTTTGTACTCTTAATTAAACTGCAGTTTTTGGCAAAATACTCTTTTTGATCGACCTGGATATGGTAACCCTAATCCCACGAGCTCAAAACAGTAGTATCAATTCCTACTTTATTTTTTTTTTGCTCATTCTCCTTTTTGTCGTTTGCTAATTTTTGAAATTTCTTATTTCTTAAAAGTTTTGTTTCGGAGTGTTATCGGTGTAAATTTTTAAGTGTTCTAATTTTGTTTTTTGTGTTTTGATTGTGCTATTTGTGGAATTTTTCTTATTATTTTACCATTTTATTAAATTTAAACTTGTTTCTTTTTCGAACGATATTTTTGTTTCTCCCGCGATTTAAATCAGTTTCATATTTTAATTTTTGACATCTGTGTAATTTGTTTTAGTTTTATTTGTGTTAAATTTCATTAGTTTTCTCGATTTTTTTTTGTGTTGTACAACAATGGCAGAATTACCACAAGAACTGTCTTTATCACGACAACAACAATTGGCTTTAGCAGGACAACAACAAATGTTTTTTTAAGACAACATCAACTGACCTAGCAGATGTTGTCTTAAAAAAGACAGTTGTTGTTGTCCTGATAAAGATAATTGTTGTTGTCTTGATAAAGACAGTTCTTGTGGTAATTCTGCCATTGTTGTACAACACAAACAAAAATCGAGAAAACTAATGAAATTTAACACAAATAAAACTAAAACAAATTACACAGATGTCAAAAAATTAAATTATGAAACTGCTTTAAATCGCGGGCAAAATACAAATATCAAAAATTACTTTAAATCGTACGAAAAAGAAAAAAGTTTTATTAATAAAATGGTAAAATAATAAGAAAAACTCCACAAATAGCACAATCAAAACACAAAAAACCAAATTAGAACATTATTTTTATTTATAATGAGCCAATTCTTTATAGGTATTTAAATAAATTATTTTTTTGGTATAGAGCTCTTTATTTTTGCAGATTTAAATTTGAGCTTTCAATCCCAATTCGGGATCATTATCAAAAGCATAATCTGATTATGCTTTTGATAATGATCCCGAATTGGGATTGAAAGCTCAAGTTTAAATCTGCAAAAATAAAGAGCCCTATACCAAAAAAATAATTTGTTTAAAATTAGAACACTTAAAAATTTACACCGATAACGTTCCGAAACAAAACTTTTAAGAAATGAAGAAATTTCAAAAATTAGCAAACGACAAAAAGGAGAATGAGCAAAAAAAAAATAAAGTAGGAATTGGTACTACTGTTTTAAGCTCGTGAGATCACACATTTTCAACTTTTTAATTTTCATGAGACAGCCTTTAGATGACTAACGGGCCAACATAATAATACCTGCATTTCTTGACGTTTGAACCATATTCCATGAAATAACAAAGAAATGCAAAGGGATGTTCGCGTTTGCTTAATTTTTGTTGCGACTAATCGAATTAATATTAGTTGTTTCGTTTCTGGATCATCACATCATACATATTATATATAATACAACTGCCATTTTTCCTTTTTCTAGTAAAATTTCACACTTCAAATTTCTTTTCACTTTATATTTATACAAAAAAACATTTATTGTAAATAAGAAATAATACTTTATTTTTACTTCAGATTAACCAGATTACAATCACAAAAATAAATTATTATTACCTCAGGTAATAAGCGTACTTGTAAGAAGAAGACGCAATCACTAAAGTACTTACTATTTCGAATATGGTAAATTCCAAAAAGTCTAATTAAATAACATACAATTTATAATTTATCATTAACAAACCTAAAATACTGTTTAAAATAAATAAACTAATGCAATTTAAAATAACAACAAAGAGAAGTATTTTGTCAATTGCTCACTGTTAATGTTCGAAACTAACACAAATTAAGTAAAACAAGAAAAATGATTGTAGTCAAACCTTATTTCGTATCTGCAAAATGTAATTTGCAATTGATAAGATAAGAACATGTTATCAATTCAATGAATAATATTGACTATTTCAGAAAACTAATTAATTAAAACAAGTTAATCTACCTTATAAAAAAATATTATCGAAATAGATTATTTTATAACTGAAACGGAAGTGCGTCGAATGTAGGTTGTAACAGTTCTCCATAAAACGAATCTGTTGATGTTACCTTCTTTATTTTAGTGCCATACAATTCCAATCTAGTACAAAGCGTTTAACAAATCTCCAGTGCATGAACCTTGTTAAGAGTCTGCTAGTTGTTGCGTAATGAATTTATCTACATCAGCCATTTATAACTCGACGAGCTTACTAGACTCAACCTCCAGATTCCTATTCACAAGAATGTACGTATGTGAAGTTATACCAGGATTTCATCCCAGTAAATAAATAAACTTATATCAGGCAGCCGTAGTATAATAAAAGCCATATTTAATATTATGTGAAGCTAGCTCAGCCTAGGATTTATTAAAATTAGCTTTGATTAGAATACTGAAATTATATAAAACCAATAAAATCCACATAAAGAATCAAGCTGAATAAGACAAAAAGTAATTGCAAGATTTTAAATAGTAGCACCTAAAAATTTATGGACGTTATAACTACTGGTTTATTTCGTCGAAAATAAAAAGTCTCGGATTAATGATTAGCATTTTTGATTACCATTAGCTTAATTTAGAAAACATTTCATGAAAATCGTATTGTTCCAAATGACCGAAATATAGACATGCGGCTGAGAAGTTTAATCCATTTTAATATTTCGATATAAATATTCGTCTAGTTTGCTAAAACTAAAAATGTCTCGGAGTAGTGATTAGCATTATCGAGATGGGGATACCATTAGCTGATTTAGAAAACATTTTATGAAAATCATATAAGTGAACGAAATGTAGACATGGGCTGAGATGTTGGATTCATTTTTATATTTCGATACAAATATTCGGTCTGGTTTAGCAAAACTAAAAATATCTCGGAGTAGTGATTAGCATTTTTGAGATCGGGACAGCAGTATAGCTTAATTTAGAAAACATTTCATGAAAATTGAATTGTTCCAAGTGACCGAAACATAGCCATGGGCTGAGAAGTTTCATTCATTTTTATATTTCGATACAAATATTCTTCTGATTTGCCAGTAAAATTTTCTCGGATTAGTGAGTAGCATTTTCGAAATGGCGATACCATTACCTTAATTTAGAAAACATTTCATGAAAATCGTATTGTTCCATGCTAATGTTACCTGGGATTAGTGATTAGTTATTTTGAGATGGAGATACCATTAGCTTAATTTAGAAAACATTTCATGAAAATCGTATTGTTCCAAATGACCGAAATATAGACATGCGGCTGAGAAGTTTAATCCATTTTAATATTTCGATATAAATATTCGTCTAGTTTGCTAAAATTAAAAATGTCTCGGAGTAGTGATTAGCATTATCGAGAAGGGGATACCATTAGCTGATTTAGAAAACATTTTATGAAAATCATATAAGTGAACGAAATGTAGACATGGGCTGAGATGTTGGATTCATTTTTATATTTCGATACAAATATTCGGTCTGGTTTAGCAAAACTAAAAATATCTCGGAGTAGTGATTAGCATTTTTGAGATCGGGACAGCAGTAGCTTAATTTAGAAAACATTTCATGAAAATTGAATTGTTCCAAGTGACCGAAACATAGCCATGGGCTGAGAAGTTTCATTCATTTCTATATTTCGATACAAATATTCTTCTGATTTGCCAATAAAAATTTCTCGGATTAGTGAGTAGCATTTTCGAAATGGCGATACCATACCTTAATTTAGAAAACATTTCATGAAAATCGTATTGTTCCATGCTAATGTTACCTGGGATTAGTGATTAGTGATTTTGAGATGGAGATACCATTAGCTTAATTTAGAAAACATTTCATGAAAATCGTATTGTTCCAAATGACCGAAATATAGACATGCGGCTGAGAAGTTTAATCCATTTTAATATTTCGATATAAATATTCGTCTAGTTTGCTAAAACTAAAAATGTCTCGGAGTAGTGATTAGCATTATCGAGATGGGGATACCATTAGCTGATTTAGAAAACATTTTATGAAAATCATATAAGTGAACGAAATGTAGAGATGGGCTGATGAGATGTTGGATTCATTTTTATATTTCGATACAAATATTCGGTCTGGTTTAGCAAAACTAAAAATATCTCGGAGTAGTGATTAGCATTTTTGAGATCGGGACAGCAGTAGCTTAATTTAGAAAACATTTCATGAAAATTGAATTGTTCCAAGTGACCGAAACATAGCCATGGGCTGAGAAGTTTCATTCATTTTTATATTTCGATACAAATATTCTTCTGATTTGCCAATAAAAATTTCTCGGATTAGTGAGTAGCATTTTCGAAATGGCGACACCATTACATTAATTTAGAAAACATTTCATGAAAATCGTATTGTTCCATGCTAATGTTACCTCGGATTAGTGATTAGTGATTTTGAGATGGAGATACCATTAGCTTAATTTAGAAACATTTCATGAAAATCGTATTGTACAGATTGAAACGCATTTTATCGATTTTAGACTAACGCTAGGATATATTACCAAAAATTCCGCAGAACTGTCGTCGCCGACAAAGACCTCTGCGCCTACTAATAGTTCGCTCAAAACTCAGAAATCGCGTAATTCATTTTAGATCAGCATGCAGAACGTTACCGAGCCACCTACTCACTTTTCTTTAATTTCATGCAAAAGATCAGTAATTTACACTAAGTCTCTTTCTCGCGATAATACTAGGTCGATGCTTTTTTAATAACTTTTAAATGAAATACAATTTATTGATTGATTATATGGTCTTTAACATTATGTATGGAGGCGAGTTCTTTTAAGTACATTTTTCAAAAGATTTTCGCAGACTTTTGGTGTTCTTTCCCCAATTTAGTTTCGAATGGTGTCCTTAAGCATCAAGGTTGTGGTTGGTTTATTGATGTACACCTTTTCTCTTCAAGTACCCCATAGGAAGAAATCAGGAGGAATCAAATCAGGGGATCGTAGGGGCAGTAGAAATCACCACTTTTTGATTTCTCGCAAAATTTGCATCGTAGGGCGAGCTGTGTGTGATGTGGTACCATCTTGTAAGAACCATATGTTTTGTAGGCCTAATTGATCCAATTCGAGCACAAGAAAATTTTCCAACATGCCCCGAAAACGGTCACCAGTAACTGTTACAGCATGGTGGTTTGGCGACTGTTGGAGGGGAAGACCAAAGTTGAGTAGATTAATCTACCAGCTCCGTAACCTTCCAGTAGGGTGCGCATCACGTGAGCTGTTCTGGTCTTGTCATTAGGCAGCTGCGTGATGGGTACAATTGTGTAAGAGATAACCTGTTCACAATTCGCAAGTGTACGTACTGCCTCCTCGTGGCAACCACTGGTAACTAAGGCCATTTGGCACATTTTTGGCCATTTGGCACAGGCTAAAGTACGGCGCTAAAGGAGAAAAACTTGACGAAAAACCCTAATCTAAGGTGGAACAGCATATGCCGATGGATGAATGGTTGATAGGTTAATCAGTCCAAAATGTGCGGACTCTGGATACCAGGCACTCTCTAGTTTTATTTAGCCTTCCTGTAGTAAAGCTGGAGTAGGAATATACGGTAGTGGGACAACCCTCTCGAGGTCCTTGGGCTCCAATGCTACCGTCTTTCTAGCGGAACTACATGCTGTAGTAAACATCTAGGAGGGAGAGCAATAAGCCCAGATAGTATGTATCAAGTACCGGGAGGCAGTATTGTCAGGTTCATTAAGAACCTGAATATTGACTGGACGGATAATTAAGCAGGGTCCAGCACAATAGATCTTTCAGGTCGCAGTGCGAGGTGGCTGATCGCCCGCATGGCCCTCCAATAATAATAATAACTGTTCAGCATTGCCTCTATTATTTAAACAAAATGTTTCCATAATTTCAACATGTTTTGCGGCGTTAGATACTCCATAATAAATTGTTATTGGCCACTCTCTACGACTGTCAAATGCCAACTGACAAATGCCATCCAAACCAAAATGGCGGCCGAACAAAATCGAGCTGGAACATAAAACGTACCCTGTATAAACATTTGTGTGTAACGGATATTGTCCCATGCATGTAAGTTGGTTCAAACGTTACTAAAATATTTTTTTTTTTTTCGGCCGGAGGTCAATGTGGTGTTCATACCGAAAGCGGGGAAAAGCTCACATGTTTATCCTAAGGACCTAAGACCAATAAATCTATCATCCTTTCTTTTGAAAACCTTGGAAAGGCTGCTGGATGTATACATCAGAGATAAAATAGGTGCCAGGAAGTGGGCATCGTCTCAGCATGCGTACACAAAGGGTAGATCTGTGAACACTGCTCTGCACGCCTTGGTGTCTACGATTGAGAAATCGATTAATTCGAAGGAATTCTCTTTGGTGGCCTTCCTGGATATAGAAGGCGCCTTTAATAATGTGAAAGCGGAGGCAATCAAGGAGGGATTGTCATTTTTGGAGGTGGACGTTCCTCTGATGGGGTTAATCAATTATATGCTGGGAAGCAGGATTGCTAGCTCGAAGTTGGGGGACTCCACCATCAAGAGGCGGGTAACTAGGGGAACTCCGCAGGGGGGTTCTGTCCCCTCTTCTCTGGAACATAGTGGTAAACGGGTTACTACTTGAATTGGAGAGAGAGGGTATTGAAGTTATCGCGTACGCAGATGACGTAGCTTTAGCTGTTACCTGGAAATTCCTGTGCACGATTGTAGACGTAATGCAGAATGCGCTTACCGTCGTTACGAAATGGGCTGGCAAATGTGGACTTGGTATTAACCCGTCCAAGACAGAGCTGGTACTCTTTACTAAGAAATACAAAATCCCGGTAGTTGTCCCTCCTACCTTAAATGGCACGAGACTTGCTTTTACTGATATAGCTAGATATCTGGGCATTATCTTGGACAGTAAGCTTAGTTGGAAGCCCAACATGTTGGAGAGAATAAACAAAGCTACTATTGCTCTGTACTCCTGTAGGAACGCCATTGGTCATAGATGGGGTCTGAAGCCGGAGCTGGTACACTGGCTCTACACCGCTGTAGTGAGACCTGTACTCATCTACGGGGTGGGTGTTTGGTAGTAAGATTGAGAGAGTGCAAAGAACGGCCTGTATGCTTGTTAGCGGCCTTAGAGGGACAAGTGCCTTAGAGGTTATGTTATGCACCTTCTTCCGGTCGACATTTTTGGCAAACAGATGGCGGCAAATACGGCTGTACGACTTGCAGCCGTCTCTCAGTGAAGATGTCTTAGTATAGGACACTCTACTATTGTCAGATCGTTGAAGGATGAGCTGGCGAATCTTGACTACATTAAACCTACTCTACGCTTCGAGAAGCGATTTCGGACCTTATTCCCTTCAAGGGAATTCTGGAGGGATAGACCGTTATCGGAAACCGAAGCGTTGCAATTCTTCACAGATGGCTCCAAGCTAGATGGCAAAGTAGGAGCTAGAGTATTCTGTGACAAATTAAATGTAAATATTTCTATTCGTCTCCCTGATTACTGCAGCGTGTACCAAGCTGAAGTCGTAGCGATTGAGGAGGTCATGACGTGGTTGAAGCATAATGTGTTATCCTCAGACGATATCACAATCTATGTGGACAGTCAAGCGGCGATCCGGTCGTTAGAATCGGTGTCTTTGGCGTCACGGGTGGCGTTGAGTTGTCACTCATCTCTAAATGAGATGGGGGAGCATTTCAATATCCAGGTAGTCTGGGTCCCAGGTCACTCGGGCGTCATGGGGAACTGCAGGGCAGATGAACTTGCTAGGCATGATACGATTCTCCAGCTGCAACCGGAAAGGGCAAGTCTGGGGAGGCCTATCACAGCGCTGAGACAAGCACTTGGGAAGCAGGCGCTATCCTCAGCGGGGGAAAGGTAGCCTAACACCCTCACCTGTAGAGTTTCAAGACAAGTTTGGCCAAAGCTTGACTTGGGGCGCACTAGATCATTAATATCCTTACGCAGACGTGAATTAAGAACGGTCGTAGGAATTCTCACGGGACACTGCCTTTTTGGAGAACATGCAAGAAGGCCGGGTCTGGAGGCTAATGACTTCTGCAGAAGCTGCTTGGACGAAGAGGAGGAAGAGACGTTGGTCCACTTCCTTTGCTCGTGTCCAGCAGTGGCTCTCAGAAGGCACAAACACTTAGGTAAGTTCAGGATGGACTGCCTCTCGGATCTCGAAAACATTAAAGTGCGGGACGTCTTACGCTACATAAGTAGCTCGAAATGGTTCCAATAGGGGTAAAAGGGGATACATCCTGTGGTATCACAATGGACCGTCACCGGTCTAAGTGTGCGTAAGCAGCCACTCCAACCTAACCTAACCTAACCTACGTTGTAAATCAAATATTAAAAATAGACAAAACAACCAGTTTCTTCTAATTCCCAAAAAAAAAATTTGGGAAAAATAAACGTCAAAACTTACATAAAATGGAATTATTTTTTCCCTACATTAAAAATTCCCAATCACCAGAATACCCTTTTGGAAAAAATAATTCCAAACTGCTAGAATACTGTCAAAATAGTTTAATTCCCAATTCCCAGGGAATAGCCAGAATAGGGCCACAGATCAGCTTATTGGATTGGAAATAACACCGTTTTTACAGGCATCCATTTCATCATGTTCCACAAATACTGGCAGCTTAGGTGAAACTGCAAATGGTCATGAAATTCTCCAAGGAACGATAGAAGATGAAAATTTAACAGGTTTTTTTTTTTTTTTTTTTTTTTTTATAATAATTTTATTTATGATAACAATAAATTTTGTTTACAAAGTAACTAGTCATTTTTGACTAACAGCATTTGACTCTGACAATATAATAATAAAGCACTCATATGTGTTCTTCACATAAAGTGTTGTTTTGGTTGATGTTGCATTGTGCGGACTATTCAAGTAACTCAAAAGGTTTTAGTCTTTTGAGTCTTCTTATTATACCCTCTTGATGAAGTAGTCTTGCAGCTTCGATGTTAGGGTGATGATGGAGCCTCTCCTGGTGTTTTTGAGCACATTTCTTTATTTCACTTGCGACTGTGTCTATTCCGAGATGTCTATGAAGGTCACTATTACGAGTGTACCAAGGGGCATTTACAATTCCTCTGAGGACTTTATTTTGAATTCGTTGAACTATCTGTTGATTGCTGATTTTGGTGCATCCCCATAGTTGAATACCATATGTCCAGACCGGCTTGAGTACTTGTTTATAAAGCATAAGTTTATTATGAATGGATAACTGAGAGTTTCTTCCAATTAACCAGTACATTTTTCTATATTTTAACTGAAGCTCTTCTGCTTTCTTTTTCACGTGTATTTTCCACTTTAACTTTGCATCAAGGTTCATACCAAGGTATTTTGCCTGATTGGCATGTGGTACAGAGATATTATTGAGAGTCACAGGTAGTGGTTCTATTGATCTATTAGTGAAGTTAATGTGAGTAGACTTCGATTCATTCACTTTAATTCTCCACTTAGCTAGCCAGTCTTGTATATTATTTACGGCTATTTGTAGTTTGAATGTGACTTCACCGATTGTGTCACCAACAGCTAGAATTGCAGTGTCATCTGCAAACGTGGCGATAGTTGTATTGCTCGTCTGCGGTATGTCGCTAGTAAACAGTACGAAAAGGAAAGGCCCTAAGACACTCCCCTGCGGGACTCCTGCTTTAGCTTCTTTAATACTGGAGTAAACTCCTTCCTGTTTAACTCTAAAATATCTCCTTTTCAGGTATGACTTTAGTAGTTCGCAATACTCAAATGGCAGAGTTTTCTCCAATTTAAATATTAAACCATCTAGCCAGACTTTGTCAAATGCCTGCGCTATGTCAAGAAATATGGCTGAACAAATCTTTTTTTCCTCTAAGGATTTTTCTATTATATCTGTTATTCTATGGACTTGGTCGATTGTGGAGTGTTCCTCTCTAAATCCAAACTGATGGGACGGAACAGCTCCTGATTTTACAACTTCTGGTTTAATTCGTTTTAATAACAATCTCTCAAATAGTTTTGACATAGTTGGAAGAAGTGATATTGGCCTGTACGAGGCCAGTTCACTTGGTGGCTTACCTGGCTTAGGTATCATTATCACTTCCGCAAATTTCCAAGATAGAGGGACATAACGGAGTCTGAAGGAAGCATTAATTATGTCCGATATTTTTTTAATAGCTTTATTAGGTAATTGTTTTAGAATCTCTCCAGTTATCAGGTCATATCCTGGTGATTTTTTAAGTACTACATGGTTCTTTATTACTTGTTTTACTTCTTTAGCATTAGTTAATGGAATTTCCTGTCTCAGGATAGTTGTTTGGTTTTCGAACAATATATCCTGTTGGTTAAGTGTTGTTAAATTTGGCTGAAAGGTACGCTCGAGATGATCCGCGAATTTTTCTGCTTTTTCTTCTTTGCTTTTAGCCAGGTGACCATTATTTGTTCTTATTGGTGGTATATGCATAACTGGCCTTTTCAAATATTTGGTTGCTTTCCACAATGAATAATCACTACCTTTATCATAGGTGAGAGATTGTAGGTATGAATTTATTGATTTATTTTTAAATTCCCGTATTTCTCTACGTATTCGTTGTGTCAAATTATTTAATCTATTTTTGACGGTTGGGTCTCGTGTACGTTGCCACTCCCTACGGGTACTTCTCTTCTCTATAACTAGTGATTTAATTTCCATTGGATAGCATTTGCCAGCTATTTTTTTGTTTGTTGTGTTAGTACTTTTCCACGCCGCTAGCTGTATGTCCTTGACGAGCTTCTCCACCTCCTGTTCTAATGTTTCTTCTGATGAAAGTTGTTGTTTAAAATGATGCTATTGTTTAGTTCATTCCTGAACTTTTTCCAATCAGTATATTTATTTGTTAACAGTGGCTGTTTATCATTAGTAATTATTGTATCACTTATTATCATTAAAATAGAGGAGTGGTCAGATGTGGAGTCCAATCCTTCCTGCACTTGTATATAATCAACCGGGATTTTTCTTGTTATAAAGAAGTCAATTAGGTCTGGTGTTTTATTTTGATCACTGGGCCAATAAGTTTTCCAGTAGAATGCCAGTTGCAGTTGTATTTAATTATTGCTTGATGAAGCTCTTTCCCTTTAGTTGTGGTTAGTCTTGATCCCCAGTCAGTATGTTTAGCGTTGAAGTCACCCCCGATTACAAATTTTTCACCGAGCTGCTTAAAGAACTGAGTATAAGCATTCTCTTTGATGTTATATCTAGGTGGGCAATATATTGCGCATACCACTAACTTGTGGTTGCGGGTATTAATGTTAACGCTAATTGCTTGTATTTCATCACTTTCAAGTTTTTGTTGCAGATGGTATTTAATATCTTTTTTTATAATCACGGCACTGCCCCCTCGTGCATTATTATTGGGATGAACTGCTGAGTGAACTTCGTGGCCGCGGATTTTTATATGACTTTGAGTAGTAGGGTGTGTTTCAGATAATAAACATATATCTATTTTTTCTAAATCAAGAAATAGTTGTATTTCATTTTGTCGTTGCAATATACCATTGCAGTTCCATGCAAGAATTTTTAAATTATTTGCCATGTTTTTCGAGTAGAGTGAGCCTTTGTAGGATTGATATAAGGGCTTTTTCTTGCTTTTCTTCTTGTGAACTAAGTCTATCAAGAATATCTTGTAGCATTTTATTAGTTTGGTTATTATTTGAATCATTAAATAAAAGAGAACTATGTTGTCTTCTCGAACTTCCAGTAGATAGTACATCAGCAAATGTTACATTTGGATTAGTTCTTGATGGCTGATTTAATGTTTGGTGTGGCCTTAAATTTGTAGGTATTCTTGTTGAGGCTGAGTTAATTTCTGGCCTGGTAATTATTGAAGTTTCCCTTGTTTTGTTGCGAATTTTTTGCAGCTCTTTTATAACAATGCAACCTCTGTAGTTGGCTGGGTGTGTCTCTCCACAGTTAACACATTTTGGTGGGGTGTCTTTTGGTTTCGTACATTCAGCCGTACGGTGTTTTCCTACACATTTCACGCATCTGGGCTCCTTATTACAAAAGTTTTGCGTGTGTCCGTAGACTTGGCACTTTTTGCACTGGGGGATCAGTTTAGATTTTTTAACTGCTTCTATTTGCACTTTCATATGGAGTATTTCGCTGATTGCATAAATATTTTTAATGTCTTCTGTTCTTTCAAAAGACAACAGAGGTGTTTTGTCACCTCTTTTTAGCAGCTGTGTAACTTCTTTAATTTTGTATTTTTTCTCCAAAAGATACTCTTTTATCTCTTCTGGTTTGCATGAAGCGTGTAGCTTCCTAGCAATGACTTTGGTTTGCCTTGTCTGCTTATCTTCGTAGGAATACCACGCTGTCTTTTCTTCGTTAAGAGCTCCTGTTAACTTTCTATAGCTATCACCGTCTGTGACATTTATTTTGATATCACCACTATTTAACGCTGAACCTTGAAACTTTATATGATTGTTGTCCATGATGTTTCTAATACTCTGATAATTATTGCAATTAGATATTATTACTGGAGGCGGCCGTGGCACTTTTTTCTCTAGTTGTACATTCTTACTTCCGGTTGGGAGTTCATTACTTGGCCGTTTCTGTTCCGACGGAACCTGAGCTTTATCCTCCTGTTGCACGTGCCTACTTTCGGTTGGAAGCTGCTCAACTGATTATTTCGAATCGGGTGAAATCTGTGGTGATTTACTCATCTTACGTTTCTTATTTTTTTTGTTACGGTTCAGAATCCATCCCGTTCCTCTATTGAGTTCTTCCTCGTCTGTTTCATACATAACCTCTATATGATCATTGGTGTTGTTTATCTTAGTGGTTTCTTTCTCAGACATTACTGCATTTAGAGCATCTTTTAACTCCTTGTTTTCTTGCTGTAAGTTTTTGAGTTCCTTGGTTAGATTTAACGTTAACTTTTCTATTTCGTAAATCTTATTGCGTAATTCTGCGTTATCCCTTTCTAAGGTGTTTGCTATTGGTGGTGGTGATCTACCCACCCTGGATTGTTGTTTAAATGGGTTGGGTTGCCCAAAAGGGCTGTTAAACAATGATTGGCTCACCCCAGAATCCTTTGAGCCAGCCTCGTTAGAGGGTGGATTTGCCAGCTGATTAGCTGGGTTACCACCTGGGGTACAATTTCCTGAATCCGTTGTACTCATTGTTTATTTTACTGGTCATAAAGCATCTACCACTCTGACCAGTACGAGTTGGTAGTGGGTCTGGTTTGAGAAAATCATTTACTAAATTCTCGGTAGTCAGTTATACCGCCGTGTCTCGGTCGCCAGAGCCTCGTTAGTTATCTAGCAGGGTGCACAACGTGCAGGTGAGGATGACATTTGGACTATTTGTAGACCAATTACTTAAGCCCCCTTTCCCACCCCAATTTAACAGGTAAATATTATATTTTTAGTTTAATATAATTTAAATCCAAAAATTTAAACTGGTTTACTTTAAATATTTCAGAAAATGTATCGTGCAAATTAAAAGAAATTACAAACAAAATAAATTTATTGAACGATAAATTTGATAAATATGAAAAGGAAAACTTGATTCATCGAAATGCTCAGAATAAAATACTTCTGGAGACTCTCGTGTATGTCAAAAAAATTAACAAATCACTTGAAAAAGCGGTTGATGAGGATGAACAAAATTCAATTGAATTTGAGACCATATTCCCGGTTAAAACCATAGCCGAATTAAGTGAGGTGGAACTTCGGTTAGGAGATGACAAATATGCCACAAAATTAGTGAGTTTTGTTTTTTAGTTATCTTAACGATAAGTATGTAAAATAACAGCTAACAATTTTTCTTTAGGTTACGTACCTTAGAAAATTAAAGAGGTCATCGTCCTTGGAAAGTGCGTTTCGTTTATTAGCCTCGGATAAAGTTTACCATGAGTTTAATTTAAAAGGAAAGGTTGGAAAAGGTCGTTAAATTCCTTAAAGCTTTTTATCACTGTTCTGTTCGGTGACCAAAATCAATAATTAAATTATGTTATCATTAGTAATAAATTTCTATTTATAGTATTTCTTTAGATGCATGCGGCGGCCTGTTGGGTAAACACAATTTCGGAAAGGAAATAAGGATATACATTCAACGTGCACACAATCGATATTTTCAAATTAAGAAATAGTCAAATATGAAATTTAAAAATGTTTAGACTTTATTTATTATACTTAAATCTTTGAATATAAAATGGATTACCTCTCTTAAATACTGGTACCTTGAATTTAGTGATAATAATTAAACGAACTGATTTTAAATTAATTTATAATTTTATTGTTTTAAATAAGTACATAGATTACATAATCTAATATGTACAAATATTTATATATTTAAAATGAATTATTTTAAATACATTGACTTTTTGTGATACTTTTAATTAACTTAATAATTAACATTTTTTTTAACATTTAAATTATTAAAATGAACTTGTGATTGATATACATAGTATGTAATTAAAATAAGTGAATGAAATATAGAATATCTATAATACTTGAATCAGACATACAAACAAAACATACTCGTATTTATTGCTTAAGTTCTGATTTTCTGTGATACAAATTAGAATTTAATTTTTGAGATAAGCAAATTATCATTAAAATTTTTGAACATGATTTCACAAATTATCATTAAAATTTTTGAACATGTCTGCTCGAATACTGTGGTAATTATTTTCCCGTTGTAGTTTTTGACATTTTAATGTTTAAAATATGTATTCCCTTCTATTTTTTCGCTGCTCGAATTCTATTTATGTTTGGCATTTATTGTGAAAATCCAAATTGAATAAATTAACAGTTTTTGATTGTTGAATTGCATATTCAAATTTCATTTATCTTATTTTGATTAATAAAAAGGGACGACTGTGATCATAAATAATTATTCTTATATAGTTTTCATATTAATTCTAATAATCTTTTATTATTCTCTGGTTTGAGAACTTTCCAGATTCTTGATCGTTGTACAAATTTACGATATTGGGCCAATCTTATCATACGATACCATAAAATCAGAAATTCCCTAAAGGTTTGAAATTTATATTTTTTCTTGTGGTTTTACCAAATAAGGTCATGGTTCGACCCGTGACATTGACCTAATACATTTGTTGGATAGCCTGTGGTGCCACTTATAGTCATAGATATTCGTAGCATTAATGCGAAAGGTCAGAGCAACACTTACGGAAATAGTACATAAACTCGATTTTATGACGGATCAATAAATAAAATATATGTATTTAGTTTAAATTTTTATTATATTTGTGTATAATATTAATTCATTTAAATTAAATTTTATAAAATCTAAATTAAACAATTTTATATTTAAATTCAAACGGACGTTAATTCTTTTCTTTCCTTCAAATTCTACCATGGTGTAAGACTGTGGTAATTTGAATGAGTGCGTTTTATGGTGTGTTTTACGTCAAAAACTACAACGGGAAAACTATTACCACTGTATTAGAGCAGACCCATAGTATCAATTAATATAAGTAATTTAATAAATTTTACATTTTAAATAACATAAGGTCTTCTTTACGATTTAGTTTAAATAGTTATTTGAGAATTTTTTATAATAAATTATAAATTAAGATGACCTTATCATGTGTATACTTTCATATATATTTTGAAATATATAATTCATTTAATTAATTTGGTGGGTTTTATTTAATTAAGGGCGGACAGATCTTTTCTTTTGAAAGTACTCTTAAATGCCCACGCTTAAGTACTTTTAAACAACTATAAAATAGTACTTTTAAAGTTGTGATTTACAAGTAGTTATAAAGTAATTTTTATATACGGAATATGCGAATAATTTAAAAGAGACAGCATGAGGGCATCTTAGGTAATAAGAGTGAAAGAGAAAAATCTACAATTTTTTTTTTTTAAACTGATGAATTTTTCCCCGACGTTCTATATTTTTTCACAAGGAAAAAAATAATTTTTTCACTACTTTTAAACTAGTATATTAAGGCCGTGCCCGAATACCATGTTAAATATTCACACGTAATAATTGTTGGCATAAAACACACTCATTCGAATTATTACAATCGTTTCCTATGATACATTTTGACATATCCATGTGAAATATTTTAGTATTGAATGTGATTAGATATAGCAACCAACAAAATAAATTTGAAGGAAAAAACATGAGTCTCATCGTCAGCTCCGACCACATTTTTCAATACAGGTGTACAACCTCTTCGACTACTTAATAACTTGGAACATAATTGATTCTGTAAATGTTTGACTATGCATTTCTATTACTGCTCCCTCCATTCTACGGTTTGTCTCACTGGCAAGCCGCAATAAAATAAAGCCATGAGTTCTAATTCAAGTTACCAACCATGCATTTTGCGTGATAAAAAATCTGTAATTTTGTGAAACATACCCCAGAAATCCTTAAATGTTACTTCACTTAATATTTCACTAATAATCGGATTGTGAGATCGTGGTGTATAATATAATCGCTTGATAATACTCGTATTAATTTAGTATTGATTCCCGAAGCAATTTTACAATACAACAATATTGTATAATAATTTAGCTTACTTCGGAATTTTGATCCATTTGATTTGGTTTAAAAAAATTGGCGGGGAAATTATCACGCACAAATTATTATTGAATTCGGGCAGTAAAAATAAAAAATATCTGCATAGCGGAAAATTTCTCAAGTAAATGTCATGAATTATTATTTATCAAGGTATTATCACAGTATTCGGGCACGGCCTTAGTACTTCTTCGTTTGCTGGGTAGTGTTCAATCGGGCAAAATTATAAAAAATATCTTCCTAGTGTTCAATCGGGCAAAAATGATAAAAAATATCATGATATTTTTTATCACTTTTAGCATTAAACGCACTCATTTATCACGAAAAAAACAGTTTTTTGGTCGTGTTCAATCGGGCAAAAATGATAAAAAATATCATGATATTTTATCCCACCCTAACTTCATTCCGTAATACTGTACGTCAAACCCGATTGAACAGTTAAAATTGATAAAAACTGCTAAATTGATTTTAAATGTCACATTTTGTTTTAAATCGCTTTGTAAAATTCAATAAACTCGTTTTGCCGTCGGATTTTAATTAAATGTTTATATTTTTTAATTAGTTTTATTTATAAATTATTTTGATATTGAAACTATTTGGTTTTTATTCAAATATTGGAGACACAAATAATTTTAGTTTGAGTTTCGTTGTGTTTGTGTTCTCAGATAAAAAACCGAAATATAAATTATTATTTATATTTATATAAATAGGTGACTTTGTAAATACCGTATAAATATCTTAAAAAATTAAATTTAATTTAATTTATGCACCGAAAATTGCTCAAAGAAAATTAACCCAAAATTGACAGCAGGAACCCAAAAAACCGAGAAAAAAGTTGATTTTTTGTTGTGATAAGTGAGTGCGTTTAATGCTAAAAGTGATAAAATATATCATGATATTTTTTATCATTTTTGCCCGATTGAACACAAGGTTTTTCGGTTTTAGCTGTCAAAAGAAATGACATTTGAATTAAGATTTTTGGTTACTGTGATTTTTTATGTGCAATGTTAAAATATAATTTTTATTAGAAATATAAATAAAATAATTAAATAAAATGCTGTGTGATTATTTTTTAGTATGTGTTTTTATTTTCGCTAACTCGTTAAGAATATGGACAAGGTACAGATCTTGGTTTAAGTTTGTGTGGCGTTCCACTTCATCGTCATGATCGATGCATAAATTATGCACAGTACACAGGCACTTATTACTAATAATATTATTAATTGCTTCTTAATATTTCCATATTTTTGAAGTCGCCGTTATTAAATTGTTTTTATTCATCGCTTAGCCTTTCGCTCATTTTATAAGGAGGTACTAGCCAAGAATAAAATCTTTGACACACTTGTAAATCTTTTGCGATGATCCACTGTGGCTTGCATCTGTATGCTGAAATATTTTTTTCGGTTAAAATAGTCTTCTTGGTGTTCTTTCGGTTTCGGGATTTCAATGTAAGTGCAATCAATGGCTCCAATCACATTTCTAATATTGGATATTGCTTTGAAACGGTCAGCTATAATTTTTTTGTTCATCTAAAAATGGCCACTTTACAAACTTCTGCGATTCATTTGCCATGAATTTTGCAAGTTCTAAGATCACGTAATAGGCGTAGCTCCTACTAACCCCCAATCGATCACCTCGAAACGAAATGTTGCGGTATTGGCTAAATATCAAACAAACATGTACATTTCGATTTTTGGCGTTAGCTGCAGAAATATGTTTTTTTCTCCGTGCAATGCCTAAAAAAGATATGTGCACTTATCAACAACTATTTGAAGAGCGCTTTTGGACATCCTGAAGGGCCGTCGAAATTGAGCATCGGTGAAATTTTCAATGACATTTTGAACATTTTCAATATTTGTATGCTCCTCGTTATACAACATTAAAACGATTTCATCGTCCCCTTCACTGTCACTTGATTGAAGCATATTTATTTGTAATAAAATCTGAAACTTTACCTATCGATGTTTTACTAATCTAACACTAACCTAATTTATGAAATTAAACACAAAAACTTTAAAAGATTGAATAAAACCTAAACTCAAAAACCTAAACAAAATTAAAATAATAAAAAATAACCAAATTTAATTTTAAAATAAGAAAATTTAATTCAAAAATTGATGATATCGATGTTATTGTTCTTCGGGAAACGCATCAAAACAAAATGACATTTAAAATCAATTTAGCATTTTTGTTTTTCATTTTGGGTATTCAATCGGGTTTGACCCGTTTGACGTACAGTATTACGGAATGAAGTTAGGGTGGGATAAAATATTATGATATTTTTATCATTTTTCCTCAATTGAACATGACCCTTAAGGGTAAGTATAAGAATTCTTATATTTTATCACTTTTCGCATTAAACGCACTCATTTATCACAAGAAAAAATCTACTTGTTTCTCGGTTTTCTGGGTTCCGGCTGTCAATTTTGTATTTATTTTCTTGGGCCCTTTCCGAAAGTTAGACTTATTTATTTAGGCCCTTTCCGAAAGTTATACTTATTTATTTAGACATACTTATTTGCCGCCATCTTAAATAAGTAATGTAAAATCATCCGAAATGATTTCACCGAAATGATTTTATTCGATCTCTTGGTGCACACAGCTCAATGTTCAAAATCAAAGTGAACGAGAAAATAATGATTAAGCGTTATAAAAAAATTGAAAAAGCGCGAATTTACTAAAAAAGGGCGGCAATATTCATTTCAAAATAGTACGTACAGAAATAGTATATTCTACACCAGCACTATCTATTAGACGTTAGATAATTAAATGTTTAATGATAGATGGCAGTGATCGATCTTTATAACACTTTCTTAAAAAACATAGAATAAATTTCTAACAATTGAACAAATGTCAAAAGCTAATTTGTAAACAAATAATTTATGCATGGATTCTGTTTGTGACTTCCGCATGGAATAGAGTCTAATGTTGTGTGCCTTAATCGACTAAACTAACTAACTAAAGTACGACGGGTTAGTTAATGCAATATTTAAATAGATGGCGTTAGTATAAAAGTCTCTGTCTGTGCCTCAACTTACACTAAACTAAATTTAATCGCCAATAAACAAGGAAAATACCCAACGTAAAATTGTAAAAAAAGTAAAAATTTATTCATGATATTGCCGCATTTTTTATTTACCAATACACTTCTGATGTATTATAAACGTCTTTTAAGCAAACAGAATTCAAGAAAAAAACGGAAATATCGAACCAAAGTAATTTACAACACAATATATTTACGAGGTTATGTTATGTTGTTCAAAATTGTTTTGCCTTAAATTGCAGCTTCCATGAAACCTCTATTCTTCATATAAGTCTACAATTTTCCAAGGAATTATGTCGAATAATAACCGATTTATAAGACAGCATTTAAGAGTAACGGCTGACTCTTTAAATGTCATATGCGAACTATTGGTCGAGCGAGAAACTCCCAACTTGATTTTACGTCGTAAAATTTCCCAGTAAATAAACCCTATAGTTAATTAATACGGGCCAAAATAAATCTCTCTGTTTCATCTTGTGTAAAATACATAAAAAAAATTTATTAAATTTCATTTATTGAAATAAATTTGTAAATTATAACTTACAGCGAATTGAGCAATGGCGTTTCTCCATTTTTATTTTTCCCTGATCCGTTTTGTTTTATTTTTGATTTTGATGTTCACTTGTTACAGTATAAATGAAAAGTCATTGAAAAGTAAGCTCGTAAATTGACTTTTCGGTTGCCGCCTATGAAACAATAGCAGAAGCTTCAATTTTTTTTTAGTTTAGTTAGTTTAGCCGATTAAGGCACACAGCATTAGAAATCAACTAGTGAAAAGTGTAGCCATTTTGGAAAAAAAAAAAATTTTGTATAGTGGATAAATTCTTGAAGCTGGTGTTTATTTTTTATTAAATCAACTCGTATCGGGTTAAAATTTTCAACAAATAATTTGAGGTGAGTCCTAAACTTTTGTATTAAGCTATAAAAACATAACATTGTCGGAGGATTCCGAATATATTAAGGGAATAGGGGAAACCCTTTTTCCCAAAAAAAAAGGCACGCGGAGAACGTTTGTTCTAGCGATTTGTCATGTTCTTGTACGGATGAAGATGATAAAATAGGAGCGAATAGCGTTTCTAATTACAATTCCACAAAAAAGAATAGAAAAATTGTGAAAAAATATAAAAAACATGTGCGTAGTGTCAGTGAAATACCTAACCTAAAAAACAAATTAATTCAAAAAAGTCAAGCTAACATCCCAAATATGGTAAATACAGAGGATCTAACCAAAAACGGGGAAAGCCTACCATCAACAATGAATCAAAATACATCAGGCAATGCAGTATCCATACCTACAAAAGGAAACACATTATCGGAAACGCCAAAAAAAATCAATCTATATTCCATTCAGGACAGAGGGCCGTTTAAGATCATAATAAAGAAAGAAAACATTAATCTAATGCATTTGGGGAGAGCAATTAAAATTAACAAGTTAAATAACGTCGAAGCTGTCGAACAGACTAGCAAATTTCTTGCCACGATTACCTTCAAAAATTACAGTGACGCCAACAAATGCGTACAAAATAAAATTTTTCAGGACTTTGATGGATATGAGGCATTCATTCCGGACAATTTTAATAAAACAGTGGGAGTAATCAGAGATATCCCTACAGATGTTTCCGATGCAGAACTAAGTCAAAATATTAAATCCGGGAAAGAAATAGTCAAGATTGAGAGGATGTTCAAATGGGACAATATAAATCAGGAAAGGATCCCAATGGAACTAGTTAAGATCACCTTCGCTTCAAACGTCATTCCCAACAACGTGGTATTTTATGACAACATCCTAATTAAAGTGAACTATTATGTACCTAACCCAATGTACTGCAGGAATTGCCAAAACTACGGGCACACTATTACCAGATGCAGATCTAAGGAGGACAAAAAATGCGATATCTGCTCTAAACCCAAAGAAGATGTTCATTTATGTGATCTTAAAGCCAAATGTAAGTTCTGTGGAGAAGGCCACATCACAAATCATAATTCGTGTCACGAAAAGCAAAGGCAAAGGAAAATAACTGAATTTATGACAATCCACAAGTGTTCATTCAAATTTGCTAGGGAAAAATTATTTGGTGTGAAACAATTGGTACCTAATCCGTGGGAATTCAAAAATTTATCAGAACTCGAACAAGATGAAAAAAATAAATTAACTAAAGCATTAAAGGAGTCGGACGAAAAAATGAAAATACTTTATAATGTTATCAAAGAGCTAAAAGATCAACTCCAAAAAAAAGACACACTCTTAGAAACTGTAGATAAAAAACTTACTAAATCTAATACGGTGATTCACCCGGGAGATGCAGACTTATTATCAATAGAGATCGCCAAATCAATTGGAAAAAATTCTAATTAATGTTAAAAGATATCAACATTATACAAATTAATATAAGAAGTCTAACAAACAACAAACATTTATTAGAACAGTACCTTAACACAAACAATATTGACATTGCCATACTAATCGAGACCTGGACAAAGATAAATAAAACAATAAACATAAATAACATGGATTTGATCACAGAAGATAGACAAGATGGATACGGTGGGGTAGGTCTATTAATTAACAAAAAATTTGCATGGAAGAAAATAAATCACAATATAATACTTAAGAAACTAGAATTTATCAAAATAAATATCAAATATAAAAATATAGAACTTAATATTTCAGTCTTTTATAACAACAACAATAATAATCCAAAAGAAACCACGGATGACTTCATAAAAATTTTAAATCTAGATAACAAGGATAACAATATAATAGCGGGGGACATAAATGCCCACAATTCACTATGGGAAACTAACGCCAAATATAATAAACTAGGAAACATGATAGCTAACGTAATATCCGGGAGTAGCTACACGCTACTGAACGATGGTTCGGCAACCAGGCAAGATTTGAGACACCACTCATCATCAGCACCGGACATTACTCTATGCAGCAGAAATCTGACAGACAAAATCGTTTGGAGATCTACAACAGATAATATTGGCAGCGACCATTTCCCAATAAGACTAAAATTTAACTCAAACATTCAATGTAAATCCAGAATAACCAATTGGAGCAAAATTATAAAAGAAATCAACCAAATAAATCCGGAAAATACAGAAAACGTCGAAAACAGCATAAAAGAAATCATAAATAAACATTCATCCACAAGAACTACCAAACATACATCTAAACCCAAACCATGGTGGAATAGAGAGCTTCAAAAATTATGGGACATTAAATCAACAAAACAATCAATATATAACAGGAACAAAAACTCATACACAGCCGAGGAATTGATTGCAGCGACCAATAAGCGAAACAAAATATTAAAAGGGAAAAGAAAAGATGCTGGCTAAAATATCTGGAAGAAATCAACAAAGACTCAAGCTGCTCGGATATTTGGAATAAAATCAACAAAATCAGAAACAAAAGAAATCACAATTTCAATATCCTAGAAGACGTCAACACCGCTAATAATTTCATAGAACTAAACTTCCCCAGATCAGAAGAACTAATACTAACTCCATTCAACAAGGATGAAATCATAACAAAAGATAAAGAGTTCAACATCAGAGAAATAAAAGACATCATACAGAAATCTAAAAATTCAGCTCCCGGTTACGACTTGATCAGCTATAAACTGATTAAAAGAATTATCTCATTAAACCCAAAATTTTTAAATACCCTAACAGATTACCTAAACAAAATCTGGACTAGCAAAAGCTTTCCGGAGAGTTGGAGAAGGATAACAACAATAGCAATCTATAAAAAAAAAGGATTAGAGAAAAGTGAAGTACAGAGCTATAGACCGATATGTCTACTACCTACCATCTCTAAAATTTTTAGTAAACTACTACTAGGGAGAATTAACAATCACATTGAAGACAACAAATTACTTAATCATCTCAACTTTGGATTTAGGAAAAAAAAAAGTATTAACGATTATATGACGGAACTGTTCAAACATATTGATTACGAGAAAAAGAAAGGGTCGAAAACATTACTAATAAACATGGACATCTCTAAAGCGTTTGATAGTGTTAACAAAAACGTACTGATAAAAATTTTAATATCTCTAAAATTCTCTAAAGATCAGATCAATTGGATATACCTCTTTCTAACAAACAGAATCATCACCACTAATAAAATAACAAAAAATAATCACATCACAAATGCGGGAGTACCTCAAGGAAGTTGCCTGAGCCCCACACTTTTTAACATTTACACTCATGAACTCCATGAACTCAGCAACGAACAGACAAAACTTTTCCAATTTGCAGATGATGTATGCTTAATCACAAGTGGACGAAATTTTGAGGAACTACAAAAAACATCAGATCAAGCTATGGGTAAATTACAGAAGAAATTAAATTTTTTAAAACTAAAAGTCAACAAAGACAAAACACACTTTATGAGGCTCTTCACAAATAACTGCAACAAAAACAAAATAACTATAAAAATAGAGGCCACAATCATCAAAGAAAAAACTGTTACTAAAATACTGGGAACAACATTTACCAACTTTTTAAATCTTACAACACACTACAATAAAATTAAGAAAGAAACCCTTAATTCAATTAACATCATCAAATCGTTAACTCATAGAGATGGAGGTTCTCATCCTGAAATTCTCCTAAACCTATATAAAACATTAATAAAACCTAAAATTGAATTTTCCTTTTTAATAACGGACATAAACAATAACAAAGTGAATGATATATGTCAAAAAATTAATAATACCTGCTTCAGACTCTGTCTAGGGCTTTCAAGAACTACCCCAATACCAGTGATCTTAGCTGAAACTTTACAAATGTCGAATGCTCTCAATAACAAATATAAATCACTAAAATACATAGCTGACCAACTTTTTAGGAACACTAAGATAGGGGAAGAAATAAAAAAAAAAAAATCACTAGGAAAACTAAACAATCTCTACGAAGAACACGTAATTTTGGGGAGAATAAAACCAATCCACATGAAAACAACCGATCCTAAACACTTCGAAATAGAATCAAAAATCATAGGACTTAACAACATAAATTCAACTAATAAAGATATAATAAAAAAACTTGTAATAGATTCTTTATCGGAATTCAAGGACTGGGATCATATCTACACAGATGGTTCAGTAAAAGACGACCGGGCGGGAATAGGAATATATATGGTCAATAAAAACAAACATTTCTCGATAAAATTAGCAAACCCCACGGATATCAAAAACACGGAATGCATAGGAATAAAAATCGCAACGATCTTAGCACAACTATGCAAGGGGAAAAATATCCTAATCATCTCAGACTCCCAAAGTGCCTGCATATCCATCAATACAGCAAGACTACAAAATACTGAAAAACACTTCGAAAATAAAATCATAGACATTATCGGACACAACACAAATAAACATATCAAAATCAAATGGATCCCAGGACATATAAACATAATAGGAAATGAGATTGCAGACAAACTAGCTAGAGAAGCACTGGTAAGACCTACGCACAACTACGAAAACAACCTCACCACTAACGACATCAGCAAACTATTAAAACAATCAATTGATAACGAATGGGAAACAATTTATGCAAACCTAACTCTAAATAAAGGTAACTTCTATAAGGCAATCAATTCTTCTCCTCCAAGGACCCTCTGGTTCAAAAACTCTATCCTAAAAGTCGCAGATATAAAAACAATCTCGAGAATAAGATCAGGGCACCCATTCGATAAGAAATTCAAAGCTATCATAGGAACGGAGGACAATAGAAATTGTGATTTTTGTGGAGTATTAGAAGATAGCTCTCACATCATTAACAACTGTATAAAATACGAAAATGTAAGAAACAGGTACGACTCACTATTAAACCACTCGCTTATAGACATGTTAAATAGAAACGACCACAATCAACTGAAATCCATATTAGATTTCTTAAAAGAAATAGACTATGCTTTATAATACAAAAGTTCTAGGGCTCACCTCAAAAGATAAAAAAAAAAAAAAACATTATGGCTGCACTTCTAACTATGTTTGTTTCGTTTCAGAAGTATCTGCATGAAGTAGTTGCTAATAGAGAGACGTGTTTGTGTATGTGGAAAGTGTATTTTTAAATGGAGAAAAGAAAATTATCAAAACCATTCAACATTTAACACACATATAAATGCACGTATCACTACTAGCGAGATTATAAATATAAGGTGGTGGTATAAACATAAGTTAAACAAAACATTAAAATCTGAAAAGAATCAGGGGTTTTTTTTTTTTTTTTAAAAAAATAAATAAAAAAAAAAAAAAAGAATTAAATCATAATATCAATCCCTTGATCATACTAATCCACTAACATTAGTATAAGGGTGGAGGGATAACACTACTAACATAAATCGGCGCAATTAGAGCCAAAATATCAATAAGAATCAGGGTTTAAAAAAAAATAAAAATAAAAAGAATTAAAAAAAAAAAATGAAATCAGATTACTAAATATCAGTAAAACATTACTATTTACATTGTAACTTACACATAAAGTGGTTAAAAATTCAATCGCTTGATCACACTAATCCACTAACATTAGTATAAGGGTGGAGGGATAACACTACTAACATCAAATGACACAATAAGAATCAAATTATTAATAAGGGTCTGTAAAGACTGTTACTAAATATTAATTAACATTATATAAAATAACAACTAGCTTATAAAATTAAATTCTGAATTAATATTAAGATTATAAAACTTGAAAAAAAAAATCTTTTTTCCTTTTACAAAACACATAATTCATTTCAAATTATGTAATTAGTTTATATAAAATTCAAAGTACACATAATTAAAGAAAAAAAAAAAAAATAAGTAAATTTGTAAAAACAAGAAAAATTAAGTTTATATAAATTCATAATTAATAAGACGCTATATCCAACAACAACGACCAATAACATCTAAGGAACTATTATTAAATCTCTAGAGATAGAAATTTAAATAATTAGTCTACAATTTAAAAATCCACAGTTTCAGCCCTTCCCTTGAGAAGTGTCTGCAAACGCTAACTGGATGCCATAGGAAAACTAGGTCATATGACTGGAAACGGCTGACCACAACAAACTAATAGACGAAAAAAAAAAAAAAAAAAAAAAAAATTATTTATGTGAAAATCAGCTGAAATGATAATACCGGGTAAGTTTTCGCTTTTAAATTATAAAATAAATAAGTTATAATATATATATGCAATACAATAAATTAACAGCAATAATTTAAATTGATTTCAGAATTATACAACATAAATATAGTGAATAAATATAATTGCTGTGCAACACCAAGATAAGTTGTTACATATTTTATGAAATTATCATTCAAAATATTTACAAATTTTTCTTTTTAGGTGAAGATCCTGAACATCCCGCGCCCGATGGCTCGACCGAGCCAGAAGGTAAGATGCAAATTTTCGATATGGGCCGCTTCATTTCTTCAAATTTGGTTTTTATATTTACAACACGGACCAATCCATCTTGCCCTGGAATTGTTGCAGTAATTCGGCCCATGAGCCATTTGGTAGGTGGTACATCCTTGTCGATTACAACGACAAGATCACCAGTTCTTGGATTCTCACTAGGAGTTTTCCACTTGCTTCGTTGCTGTAAATTAACCAGATAATCGGTATGCCATCGTTGCCAGAAGTGTTGTACCATCCGCTGAATGTGTTGCCATCGCGATAACCGATTCTCCTTTATATCCAATAGATTTGGTTCAGGCAGTAAAGTAATTGGATGACCAATTAGGAAGTGTCCCGGTGTTAGAGGATCCATGTCCTCCGAAGAAATCTCGCAGAGCGGTCGGGAGTTGAGAATGGATTCTACTTGGGTAAATAACGTTGTCATCTCTTCGAACGTAAGCAATGTCTCTCCTATAACTCGTTTTAGAAAGTATTTGGATGATTTTATGCCTGCTTCCCATAAACCACCAAAATTGGGAGCACCAGGTGGAATGAAATGCCAATTGATGTTATTGGTTGTTATGTATCTCATGAGGATCTCATCTTTTTCCACCATCATCAAGCATCGTTGTAAATCCCTTTGTGCACCGACAAAATTGGAGCCATTGTCGCTATAAATATGACCACATATTCCTCGCCGTGCGTGGAACCGTCGTAGAGCCGCCAAAAATGCCTCGGTCGTCATGTCACTCACCAACTCCAAATGTATTGCCCTTGTGGCCATACACACGAACAGTGCCAGGTATGCTTTTATAGTTTTAGCACCTCGTAATTTTGATGCTTTGATGAATATCGGCCCGGCATAATCCACCCCCGTCTTGAAAAAAGGTCGATGGTAAGCAACTCTGGATTGCGGCAGCTGACCCATTAGTTGTTTTTGTTGTTGTGCCTTCAACCGGACGCACTTGACACAATGCCCAATTACTCGACGAACAGCATCTTTGCATCTTAAAATATGGTAATTTTGTTTTAAGATTGACGTCAACAGTGCGGGTCCCGCATGTAGCTGTTTGAGATGTTCATCTCTAATAATCATGTTGGTTACCCGATGCTTTGCTGGGATTATAACTGGATGCTTTGTTTCATATGGAACATCTGCGTTATCGAGCCTTCCACCAACTCGTAATAAACCAACTTGATCTATGAATGGAAAGAGAGATAATAGTTTAGAATTATTATTTATTGACTTATTATTCGCGAGCGCGTTCATTTCAAATGCAAAATTGCTCAGCTGCACTCTTCGGATGACCAAATTGAACGCATCACGTTTAGCCTCATTGAACTGCTGCGAGAATTCTAAGCTCTCGGTTGATCTGCTTGCTGATTTTTTCCGAAACAATATAAAAATTCGAGCAATTACAACTATAATTTTCGAAAATTTTGAACAGCGCTCAATGAGTTCAGAGAGCCAATCGTTCGTATCTTCAATATTCATTAAAATAACGGAATTTTTCTTCTCTTCTTTTAGTGCTGCATCTGCTGATTCCGAATTAATTCGAGATTGATTTGGCCAATTTTCGTCTGTTTTGGTTAGCCAATGTGGACCATTCCACCATAAACTGTAATTGATTAATTCATCTGGAAATAAACCACGCGAAGCGCAGTCAGCTGGGTTGTCAGAGGACGGCACATGACTCCAATGACTGCGGCTGGTATGTTGCAAAACGAAGGAAACCCTATTGGCTACATAAGTCTGCCATCTCCTTGGACATGAGGATATCCAGTTCAGCACAATTGTTGAGTCTGTCCATAACCGATATTTGAGTGTTACCTTGCTCTTGAATATTTCCAACACAGATAACATCAGCCTTGTCAGCAACACTGCAGCACAAAGTTCCAACCGTGGGATGCTGATTGTTTTGATTGGTGCCACTTTTGTCTTTGCCGTGACTAGATTTACCTTATAGCCGTTTTCGGTCTTCACTCTACTATATATGACAGCAGCATATGCCAATTCGGATGCATCTGCAAAACCGTGCAATTCCAACTCCTGCCCTTCGGTGTACAACCATCTAGGTATCCGGATGTTTTCCAGTCTGCTCAAGTTGCCTCTAATCGCTGAGTAGTTTTCAAAAATTGGTTTTGGCAATGATTCATCCCAATCAATTCCTAACAGCCACAGACTCTGAAACAATATTTTAATTTTAATTATTGTTGGTGACAACCATCCAATTGGGTCAAATATTTTTGACGCTTCCGACAACATGCTGCGTTTTGTGAGTTTGTGATGTACCAAATTCACCTTGAATTGAAAAGTGTCATTTACTGGAGAATACCTAATTCCCAGTACTGATACGGCCTGAGAATCACTTTCAAAATCAATCAGCGGAATGTCTTTGTTGGCTTCTGGGATAGTGCACATCAGCTCGGAACTATTGGATGCCCACTTACGAAGATTAAATCCTCCTTTTCCCAACAGACAAATTAAATCCTGAACAATCTTCTCGGCTTCTTTTAAATTACTTGTTCCCGACATAAGATCATCAACATAGAAATCTCGTTTCAGTACTTCTGAAGCCTCTGGAAACTCGCCTTGGTAATCTGACGCTAGTTGGTTCAATGTCTGCGTCGCTAAAAATGGAGCTGATGTCGTACCATAAGTGACTGTTAGCAGCTTGTACATGCCCAGTTTTTCATCTGACTCTTTCCTCCATATGATCTTTTGATATTCGCTATCCTTTGCATTGACCCAGATTTGCCGGAACATCTTCTCAATGTCGGCCATGAATACAATTTTGTGTGAACGAAATCGAAGTATTATCTCTACTAAACTGGATTGTACAACTGGCCCAACAGCTAACTGATCATTAAGCGAATTTCCATGCGTTGTCTTGGCTGAGCCATCAAAAACAACCCGGAGTTTGGTCGTTGTACTGCTTTCCTTTATTACTCCGTGATGTGGCAAGTAGTACTGCTCTTCACCGGTATCATCCGTAAATGTCATATGCCCTAGTGCTAAATATTCTTCCATGAATTGGGAATATTGTTTCTTAAATGAAGCATCACGAGAGAATCGCTTTTCCAAATTAGCAAATCGTTTTACAGCCATAATCTTTGAGTTACCCAATTTTTGTAAGTCGTTTTTGAATGGTAGACAAACTATGTATTTCCCATCTTCGGATCTACCAACATTATTTTGGAAATGCTCAAGACAAAATTTCTCTTCCTCGCTGTAGTGAATGACGTCTTTGATTTCTTCAATTTCCCAAAATTTTCTAAGAGTCAGATCAACATCCAGATGAAGATTAAATTGAGCTTCTTTATTGCCATCTTCACAATGAATTGGCGTTCCTGCAATCACCCATCCTAGGTGTGTGTTGTGAGCCACTAGTTTCGTCTTCGGAAGATATCTCTTGCCATTGCAAATTATATCGAAGAAAATGTCACTCCCAAGTAGGACGTCAATTTTGCCTTCCATATTAAAATTTGGATCTGCTAACCTTACGTTGATCAAATCTGATGAACGATTCAGTCCCTTAATTGAAGGTTGATAAGATGTTATCCTTGGAACTATCAGAACCTTGGCAGTTGTCTCATAGGAATCCTCGTTGAATCTGGATTTGAATAGTATAGTAGATAAACCTTTAGACACTCCTGAGGTAACATCATTAAGACCGTGTATTAATATTCTTCCATTTACCTTCTTAAGTCCGAGTCGCTGGAAACACTCTTCCGTGACAAAAGATGTTTGCGATCCGGTGTCAAGTAAGGCTCTACAATACTGCCAGTCACCACTTTGACGTTCTACAGCTATCTGGGCTGTTGGCAAAATAGCATTAGCCACCGAATTGGCATGACCACAAATTGTTGCTTCAGCTTTAGTTGCAGGTACTTCCAAATGGAGTATCACATTATGCTTCCTGTGACACAAATCGCATTTACGCTTTGATTTACACTGGTAGACCATGTGTGTATCACTCAAGCAGTTAAAGCATCTAGCATGTTTCTTTACATAATCTCTGCGCTGCTGAATTTCTAATCCTAGAAAATCGGAACATTCAAGTATTTTGTGGCCTTTCCCACAGAATCCACAAGTTACTGCTGATACAGTGTGCAAAGTCTTTGACTGTTGAACATTTTGCTTAGGAGGTTGGCGTTTTACTATCTCCGGTTTACAACCTTGCAACGCATCCATTCGCTTATTTAAAACTGCTAACAATTTCTCGAAAGTTGGGAATTCTATATCCGTGGTTTCCAATTTCCACATTTGCCTTGTCTCGGCATCCATCTTTTGAGTTGCAATGTAAATGAGCCAAGGATCTCGACCCTCTGCTTGTGTGCCTAACGCTTTGAGACCGCGAACTACTTCATCACACGTATCGTGTAAACGCGCGATGGCATGTGATGATGGCTGTGTAATTGATGGTTGCTCGAAATACGTCTGCAAAAATGAATCCACTATGTATCGCTTTTTATCATACCTCTTACAGAGCTTTTGATATGCTTCTATATAGTTCGCATCATTGATTTGGAAATGCCGAACAAGAGCCAATGCTTCACCTTTTAACAGTCCTTTTAGGTACTGAAATTTTTGAGCTGGCGAGAGCGTTGCGTTTTCGTGCACTGTGGATCCGAAAAGATCGTAAAATGATTGCCATTCCTTATAGTTCCCATCAAATGGGGGAATGGAAATGCGCGGTAACCGAAAATCACTAGACGCCGTTTGAGTAGAATTCAGCGTCTGGTCTAAATGTATGGTAGGTTGAGTCGTGCTAGATCTTTTCCGTATAGCAGCTTGAAGCTTGGGAACAATTGAGTAATACTGCGTATCGACAGCTTCTATGTCACTTTGTGCATCATTAGATATCTCGATCATCTGATACTCAACTTCCACAAAATCTTTATATAACTGATGAACTCTATCCAACCGTAACACTAAATCATCGATGCCTGTATCATCTTTAATAGCTCGAACAAAATTTTCGATTCTTGTGATCTGACCTTTAAGATATGTTCTTTTTCCTTTTAGGCCATCCATTTCAACCGCAGATGTCAAATTTTCAAGAATTTAGAAAAAATGGGAAAAAATGTGCTAATACGTTACGTGAGAATCACAAAAAAAAAAAAACACTTGCAAAGGTATAGATAGTCTAAATCAACCGAATTCAACACTGCACTAATGTTTCTAATATAAACAATTCACTTTATTGAACTCAAAGAAAAACGGACAATAAATTTGCGCCTCGAGTCAATACAAATTATACACAAAAAAATATATGTACTATATAGTTTATAATAAGTTAAATGTTTTTAAATGCAATTTAATTTATTTTGATTCAGTTGATTAATTGTTTATAAATATATAAATGTAATAAATAAATAAAATTTATACTCAATGCGTTTTTCCTTTTTTCCTCAAAATGGTTTCCGCCTCACGTTATTTTCTACAAGCTGCTTTCCAGAAATTTCCGAATCTATTCAATCTAGATCCGGCTCGAAGGACCAATTTATGTAGCAATAAAAACGTTCAAAAAAATCTCTTTACCACAAATATGAAAACACTTGTTTTATTAAATTTATAATTTTATTAGCACAAACAACTTTTTCCTTTTAATATTTTTTTTTCTTTATTCGATCTCTTGGTGCACACAGCTCAATGTTCAAAATCAAAGTGAACGAGAAAATAATGATTAAGCGTTATAAAAAAATTGAAAAAGCGCGAATTTACTAAAAAAGGGCGGCAATATCATTTCAAAATAGTACGTACAAAAATAGTATATTCTACACCAGCACTATCTATTAGACGTTAGATAATTAAATGTTTAATGATAGATGGCAGTGATCGATCTTTATAACACTTTCTTAAAAAACATAGAATAAATTTCTAACAATTGAACAAATGTCAAAAGCTAATTTGTAAACAAATAATTTATGTGAAAATCAGCTGAAATGATAATACCGGGTAAGTTTTCGCTTTTAAATTATAAAATAAATAAGTTATAATATATATATGCAATACAATAAATTAACAGCAATAATTTAAATTGATTTCAGAATTATACAACATAAATATAGTGAATAAATATAATTGCTGTGCAACACCAAGATAAGTTGTTACATATTTTATGAAATTATCATTCAAAATATTTACAACTTTTTCTTTTTAGGTGAAGATCCTGAACAACACTAGAACTACCGACCGGTCAAAATGACCGATTTACATTTATTGAATTAATTTTTTTAATTATTATGTTAGAATTGTTTTGGAAATTTTTGATGATTTTTAATTTAATTACTTTATTGTCATATTAAAACTCAACAAAAATTTCTAACATAATCATACAAAAAAAAATTAATTCAATAAATGTAAATCCGTAATTTTGACGGGTTGGTAGTTCTAGTGTTAATATTTTGACAGAAACGTCAAAACCATAACAAATAAATTTGTGTTAGAAAAATGAATGAAGCTAAGAAATTCTTGCTTCTTACCTATTTAATAAATAAAAATTTGTGTTAGAAAAATGGATGAAGCTAAGAAATTCTTGCTTCTTACCTATTTAATAAATAAAAATATCAAATTATGTGTGAAATTGATCGATAGATCGAAATACGAAATTGTATCAAAAATATTTTTAAGTTGAGGTTATGTGTAAATGATTATATGAATATTTAATGTTTCAACTTAAAAATATTAAAAATAAATTAAAAAAAAAAATATACATTACATCGCACGTTATATAATTTTCGTTTCATTTTATGTTTATTTTATAAATTTTAATTAAATTGTTTTATAAACAGGTTATTATTAATGGTTATCAAAATGTAAACAATGAAAAGTTTGACAGAATTTTATTTTTCATTTTTTATTTTGTAAGAAAGAGATAGCAACATACTTATTTAAATAAGTTACCTCGCCAACATACTTATTTAAGATGGCGGCAAATAAGTATGTCTAAATAAATAAGTATAACTTTCGGAAAGGGTCTTAGACCTACTTATTTAAATAAGTATGTTGGCGAGGTAACTTAAAATAAGAATGTTGTTACAAAAAAAAAATCTTAAACGAAAACGAAAATTCTGTTAATTTCATTGCAAACATATTGTGATATTATGTAGTAATTAAGTTTTATAAAAAATGTATTTAAAAAAATTATTTTATAGTTACAAAATAGTCAAAATAAAAAATAAGTACATATGTGAAATCAATTCGGATGATTTTACATACTTATTTAAGATGGCGGCAAATAAGTATGTCAATCGGCAAATAATGTTAAATTCTTTCGGAAAAAAAAAACACCCTGAGGGTAAAAAATTTTACTCGAAGGGTAACAATTTGACATTACAAATTCTTTCTGGGAAAATAAAGCACTTTATTTTTTGCTCGAGAGCATTTTGCTTTACTCTAGATTTTTTCATAGATTTGCTTTAAGTACTTTTCATACCAGGCGCCTCGCCTCGAAATATTTAGTTACCACAAATTCGAAGCTGAGACCCTTTCATACCGGTGGCGTTGGCTTTGAACATTCGGTTGCTATCAAATATTTTATTTAGGTTTATTTTACACGTGAATTATAGCAAGAACTGAGATATACTAAATTTGTAACGTACATATGAGCTAGATTTTTTGGTAAGCATGAAATATTTGTGCAGAAAATGTGATTTGTAGGTTATGTTGAGAAAGCACTTGGCTTTGTACTACTTTAAAATGTCGCAGTCGAGTGTGGAACGCATTGCCTTGGCTTTGTAGATAACTTCATTGTAATATATTTTGTTTTTTTTAAATTATCACTTAAAAATAAATTATTTTTCAACAAATAGAATTTATTACTATAAAATTAAACGGTATCAATCGAATAAAACTAATTTACATAGTTAAAAAACGAAATAAAATATTTTTATTTACGAAGCTCAAAGCCGAGGCGCCTGGTATGAAAAGTACTTTACTCTTTACAAATACATAGAAATGTGAAATGTCAAAGTGAATTGGAAACAAAAATAAAACTCCATTTTTATATTTCATTTGTTGTTTATTGAATATTAATGCGCTAAAATTAATTGATTCCATCTTTTTGTTATCAAAATAAAAGAAGTTTTACTGATCTGACTGACAGTAAAACATAACCTCACTTTATTTTGCTCTTTTTACACCAACACAACTACAAAAATATTTTCATATTCTTTAGGAGATAAAAAAGTTACTTTATTTCGAGTAACCCGAAAGAATTTGACATAAGTGTGTTCAATCGGGCAAAATGATAAAAAATATCATGATATTTTATACCACCCTAACTTCATTTTGTAATACTGTACGTCAAACCCGATTGAACAACCAAAATTGCTAAAAAATGATAAATTGATTTTAAATGTTACATTGGAATTTAAATCGCCTTGTAAAATTCAATAAACTCGTTTTGTTGTCAGGTTTTTAATTAAATGTATATATTTTTTAATTATTTTTTTTTATAAATTATTTTGATATTGAAACTATTTGGTTTTTATCCAAATATTGGAGACACAAATAATTTTAGTTTGAGTTTTGTTGTGTTTATTTTCTCAGACAAAACTTCCAAATATAAATTATTATTTATGTTTAAATAAATAGGTGACTGTGTTAATACCATATAAATATCTTAAAAAAGCAAATTTAATTTAAGTACCGAAAATATCCAAAAGAAAATAAATTAAAAATTGACAGCTGGAACCAAGAAAAAAGTTGGTTTTTTGTGTGATAAATGAGTGCGTTTAATGCCAAAAGTGATACAAATTATCATGATATTTTTTATCATTTTTGCCCGATTGAACACAAGGATTATGTACTCGGAAATTTGTTCTAAATTTTGAATTCTTGTAAAAAAGAATTTCCATTTGTCATGAGCCAATAAACCATTGAATTCAACATTAGTAGCCACCGTGTCATAAAAATTCAATATATTCGTGAATTACGAACTCAATAGATAGCGGATTTCCTTGATAAATTTACAACAACAATTGCATATAATAAATCCCCGCAAGAATAACACTAACCCAAAAAAAAAATTGGGTTTAATTAAACATAATTCTAATTTTTGGTTATGATACTTGCCACCAGAGTCATAATGCATAGTAAATTTATATTTTATTTCGAAAGGTTGGCTTTTGTCAATTAAATCAAATTGACTATTTTCTTGGAACAAAATAAACCCCAAAATAATTCGAATTAAATGTTGGTCAACAAAATACGCTTAGAGTATCATCAATTTCTATGCCAATTCGGATTAAAAATTAGAGGGAATTGGTTATTTGCTCCCAAGTCGGTTTTTCGCAAAGATTCATCCACTCAAAAATCTTAAACGGAAGATCAAGCCATTTCGCGTTTTATAACAATTATATTACTTAAGTAACCGTACTTATATTAAATATTTTATTTATTATAATAACTTTAAAATTAAAACAATTGAAATTAAACTAACTATAGAGTACTTTTCACACCAGGCGCCTCGGCTTTGAGCTTCAAAAATAAAAACTCTCTATTTCATTTTTGAATCATGTAAATTTGTTTTATTTGATTGACAACGTTTAATTTTATATAAATAAATTCAATTTGTTGAAAAATAATTTATTTTTAAGTGATACTTTTAAAAAAATCAAAGTATATTGCAATGAAGTTATCTATAAAGCCAAAGCAATGCGTTCCACACTCGACTGCGAGATTTTAAAGTTCTTTTCATACCAGGCGCCTCGCCTCGAAATATTTAGTTACCACAAATGCGAAGCTGAGACCCTTTCATACCGGTGGCGTTGGCTTTGAACATTTGGTTGCTTGCAAATATTTTATTTAGGTCTATTTCACACGTGAATTATAGCAAGAACTGAGATATTCTAAATTTGTAACGTACATATGAGCTAGATTTTTTGGTAAATATGAAATACTTGTGAAAAAAATGTGATTTGTAAGTTATGTTGAGAAAGCACTACGCTTTGTACCAGTAAAATCTCTCAAAGACGGAATTTCAAGGGACCGGCAAAATTTTCCGGGTTCCGGGTTTCAGGGGTTTGAAAAACAAAATGTATGAATTAATGGAAAAATACTTATTCAATATTTGAATATACCAATTATAGGTATATGGATAGATTTTGTGGAACTTTCAATTTGTATAACCCTTTATAGGTTATGTATTGGTTTTGCTGCATTTAAAATATGCACATATTTGTCTGATATTGATTTTTTTGCGTATTTATCTTTTAAACTAAAATTACGTATAGTTTTCCCTTTTTTTTTGAAATATCGTTTCAAACACACATTTGATTCCGACAATTCTAAGTTTAGGCATTTTTATTATTTATATTTTTTTATTAACCTACACAAAGTTGGCTAAAATTCCACCTTTGGAGAGTTATTCTGTCAAATTTTTGCTCTACGAAAGAAATTCCGTCCGCGTCTCGCAAGATTCCGCGATAAAAGGTTCTTTTGCTATGAAATTAGGTTCAAAGGGACTTTTTTAAAACAGATATTTCCATGTCTGACGAGTTTCCGCGATAATCAGATTCCGCCTTTCAGAGATTTTACCTTTAAAATGTCGCAGTCGAGTGTGGAACGCATTACCTTGGCTTTGTAGATAACTTCATTGTAATATATTTTTTTTTTTTTTAAATTATCACTTAAAAATAAATTATTTTTGAACAAATTGAATTTATTACTATAAAATTTAACGGTATCAATCGAATAAAACTAATTTACATAATTAAAAAACGAAATAAACAATTTTTATTTACGAAGCTCAAAGCCGAGGCACTACTTGTATGAAAAGTACTTAAAGTAGTACAAAGCGAGGTGCTTTGTCAACATAACCTACAAATCATATTTTTAGCACAATTGTTTCATACTTACCAAAAAATCTAGCTCGTATGTACGTTACAAATTTAGTATATCTCAGTTCTTGCTATAATTCACATGTAAAATAGACCTAAATAAAATATTTGCAGGCAACCGAATGTTCAAAGCCAACGCCACCGGTATGAAAGGGTCTCAGCTTCGCATTTGTGATAACTAAATATTTCGAGGCGAGGCGCGTGGTATGAAAAGTTATAGAGGTGGCGCGCTTATTAGCATTCACTCCCTATAGTGAGTAATGCACGTCGAAGTGGTACGTGTGCATACCTGTCGGCACTAGTAATTTTGATCACAAACTTAATATTTATACAAACACTGAATTATTTATTTTATAGATATAATATATATTTATTGATATTTAGAAATAATATATAATATTGATTTATTAATTCATACAGTTTATTTTTTAGTACGTTTTAAAGTTTACATGTAGAGCTAGTAACGACATGTTAGCTCGTGGACGTTTAAGATAATTCTCTTTATTTATTCACCTATTTTGCAAGTTTGCAACACATTTATACTGTATATGCTGCGAATCGAGTCGAGTTTAATCCGAGTTTAACTCTCACTATATACGGATTCGAGTTATTTTCTAACCAACTCTAGGGCCCGTATTTTTAAACGAGGATAGAGATAAATCGGCGAATTTATCCCCTCTTTCGTATTTTTAAACGAATATAAATCCACTGATTGAAACCTGGATTAAAAATATATCCATGGATTTATACCTTAGGCCCGTAATTTTAAACGAAGATAGTGATAAATCAGCGAATTTGTCCCCTCTTTCGTATTTTTAAACGAAGATAAATCCAGTGAATCAAACCTGGATTAAAATTGTATTCTCGGATTTATACCTCGATATCGATGGCTAAAACAGTGGATAAGGCTATTTTCGAAAATTGGGAAATATAAAACGTCATTTACGATCTGTCAAATTACATAAACAAAACTAAATATTTGTAGATATTGAATTGCAAATTTAAATTTAAATAAGTTTTTGAAAATTTAAGTTAAAAATGGAAAATATATTTAATGGGCCTTCGTCTTCGTCATCAGAATCTGGTGAATCAGATTACGAGATACTGTTGTCGATACGATCTAAACGTCCTTAGGTATTTCACGATAGAATAGACGTGGAGTTCTACAATAAGGAATAGTTTCGGCGCCGATCCCAGTTTTCTAAAGAAGTTGTTCATTATTTGACCAACACCCCCCCCCCCCCCCCCGACAAGATCTGAAACCTTTGGACGCATATTATCGCTTATGATATCGCATATTAAATGCACCACTCGCTTTCCATTTTATTTATTTCTTGTACAGGAATGCTACAAATCACGATATTTACTAAAGACTAACTCCAACAGACTCAAACTAGCTAGTCGCGAATTCGAGATTATGTAGTTATTTTTTCAGTCTATGTCACAACACGATTTAAATGCTTTTAGGCTTGTTGTGTTTCATACATAGCATGATTATCGTAATCTAGAATTTGATGACTCGATGATTTTGCTTTTAGTTTGTTCGATTGAAGAAAAAACGTTGTTCTGAGGGCCAAATATTTTTGCTCGAGACCACTTTTTAGAAATTTCGAGTTTTCTGTAGATTTACCCCTCTCTTTTTCATAAATATCTTTGTAGCAGTGGCGTAACTAGGTACCCGCAGCTGCGGGGCCCACGAGATTTATCGAGCGTTTGAATATTAATTCAAAGTCAAGATTAGATTGATTGTCAATCAATCAAATTTACAAAAACGAAATTTTTAAGATAAGGTGGTCGTCTAATTTTTAGATAAAGAAAAAATGATTCCTGTTGCTATTAAATATTTTCTTAAGAAAAATAATAAAAAAAATAATTTTCTTTCTGGCCCAATAATTTCTTTTCGATTACTGAAGGTGAAAAAGTTCCGACTAGAACCATATGACGGTTTTAGTGTTTGGGTTAATTTATTTGTATAACACGTTTTGTACTCCAAGTTTAACCCTTTTGCACTTCAAATTTAACCTTTTATAAATCAAATTAAGTATTTAGCAAAACAAATTGAAACTTTTACAAATCAAGTTTTGATTAGAAAATATTGAATTTGATTTGTAAAAGGAAGCAATACTGCTAAGCAGATTGCGATGTACCATTTTGATGTTCATAAAAATCAAGAAGAAATTGTTGAAACTTTCTTATTAGAAAAATATCTAACCGCGACTGAAAACAATTACATGTTTCCTTCATTAGGAGTGCTTTTGTCTTTAGAAAGGGAATTAACAGATACTTGAATCAAACGAGTCAGTCTCTATAGTCAATTAGCGTTGCAATTTTGCAATTAGTGCTGGTGTTCTTTTTTGGTTGTTTTTCGCGGGGTTCTCCCGATTTTGGAAATTACTGTCGCTTCCCGATTTCATACCTTCTATTTTTTTAAATTTCTCGAAATTATTGGAGTTTAGCATGGAAATGAAATTTTCATGTTCGAGCCTTAGTTGGTGATTCTTTATTTCGAAACTGTCAGGTTATTCGTTTCGAGATTATTCGAGTGTGGTTCGATGTTACTCAAGAATCTTAGAGTCAATTCTAAGAATATGTTTCTTCGATATTTAACAAATTATCCGATACTATTTGAGGGTCCCATTCTTATTGCATGTCGTTTTGTCGAGCTTAGCCATAACTTGCTTAGTAGCATTAAGTTATATTTACATGAATTTTTTGAATATTTCGAAATTTTCGTGGATTTTCTAAATTTTGACAGGCTTTCCGAAATTATTCATTAATATCCAGATTTTTCGGTATTATTGAAATTGTTCGAGATCAATCGAGATTCACAAAATAAAGAGATTATTCCAATTTTTCTGTGGTTCTGCGTTTTATTCTAGATTTTTTAAGTTTTCCGACATCTGTTGTGATACGCACAAAGATTGTAACAAAAGTGAAGTATATTTCATGTACATTAATAAAGGTCATATAATACGACTGTGTTATATAAAGGTTTGCTTATACTAAACATACATATTGAATAACTCAACATGCCTCTCCTTTTGTTTTAATAAGAGAATCAGAATGGTCCAACATAATTATCCAAGTACCTTGGCACTTTTCTCTTTCTCTGTGGTCTTTCTTGACGTGGTGTTGATTCTGTCTCAGCCGGTTGCTCCACGCTGGTCGATTGCGTTTCCTGCCCTTCCAATGTTGGAGATGTGTGATGATCAGTGGTAACTGGCATTGGCTGCACGTCCATAGAAAGTGGCGTCATATCTCGTTTCTGGTTCGTCTTGGTCGAAGGCACCGCTTCGTTTTGTATGTCCTGATGATGTTTGACTGATTCATAAACTGGCCTTATGTACTGTCTGTTTCGAGTGTATTTCTTGCCATTAATTATGAGTTCATAAGCACGTGTAGATACTTGTTTCGACACTTGACCCCTTAAACATTTAGAATCATCCGGTTTCAATTTTACCATCACTTCGGAGCCAACTTCCAAATCACTTAACTGCTTACTATTCTTGTCGTAATCAGCTTTGCTTGACACTCTTCTTTGCATGATGTTCTCTGTAACATTCGCTGGTATTGAGGGTAACAAATTTTGGTCCATTCTAGGTAGACATGACCGTAGATTCCTCGACATTAATCGCTGCGCGGGTGAATATCCAATTACATTAGGTGTGTTTCTATATTCCAACAATGCCTGCCATAGACATTGCCCGGAATCTTCACATTTTTTTATAATTCTTTTTACTATTTTCACTGTTGCTTCCGCCTTTCCGTTTCCTCTTGGATAATAAGGTGATGAATTTAGATATGTGAAGTTGTATGTTTCGGCAAATTCCAGGAACTTTTTATTGTTGAAATTGTGTGCACCATCAGTGACGACTTTTTTTGGAATGCCATAGCGAGCGAAGTTTATTTTGCAGGCAAGTTTGACGTCATCAGCTGTGGTTGTTTTCAAAAAATTGATTTCGAAGAAATCAGAATAGTGATCGACTGTAACTAATATGTTTCTTTTCATTCCTTTATAAATTGTTTCGCAGAAGTCCATCGATACTCGTTGAAACGGATAAACTGGGATCTCTTGAGTCAACATGGGCAGTTTCTGTTGTGAGTCTCCGTGACTGGCACAAATTAAACAGTATTTTATTTTTTTCTTTATGTCAGCAGTTATTCCTGGCCAGAAAATTGTACGACGAGACTTTTCAATGCATGATTGTATCCCCGTGTGTCCAAGATGTATAATATCGAGATATTTTTCTCGTAGCGAGTGCGGTATTACAAACCTGTCACCTTTTTAGCAAGATACCAGATTTAACTAGAAGCTCTTTTTTCACTGATTGATATATTCTTACATCGTTGTCGTCTATATTACTATTCCAATCATTGCATACTTCCACTACCACTTTTTTTAGAACTGGATCATTTTGGGTTTCTTCTCGAATTTCCCGTATTTGTTTGTCGTCAATTTCCTCGTTACTCATTGGGTTGATCTTCTCTACACTTCTCAGGAATTTGTTAATTTGCAACACTTTCTCCGTTTCGTCTAATATTTGTTTTCGTGTAGTCTCCACTGGTAATCTGGATAGTAGATCCGCTATTACCAGATCTTTACCTGGTATGAAACTGATCTTTAAGTCGTATTTTTGAAGTTTTAATCTTAGTCTCTGAATTCGTTTCGTGCACTTATGTATTGGCTTGTTGAGAATTTGTGTTAAGGATATATGATCTGTTTGTATCGTAGTGTTGTCTCGACCACTTATATACTGATCAAATCTTAAACAAGCGTACACAATCGATAATAATTCAATTTCACACTGCGAGTAATTTTTCTCTGTTGCTGTGAGTGACTTGCTGGCAAACATTATTGGTTGATTGTTCTGTAACATTACTGCCCCTAGACCTTGACGAGAACCATCTGTTTGTATTACGACTTTTTCAGTGCTGTCGTAATATTTCAGGACTGATATATCGGCTAGGACTTTCTTAATGTTCCCAAATGAATTACTCTCACGTTCCATCCATGTGAAAGTCTTTGACTTGACCATTTCTCGCAATGGTTCCGTTAGCTTAGAGTGATTAGGTATGAACTTGCTTAGATAGTTTGTCATTCCAAGAAACTTTTGGGTCTCTTGAATATCCATTGGACTTCTCATGTTCTTTAATGCTTCGACTTTCTCTTCGTCTACTTTCACTCCCTCCGTCGTTAGTAAGTGTCCATAGAACTTTACTTCCTTAACCGCTAACTTCATCTTTTCCTTGTTTAGTTTGATATTTGCTTGTCGCAGTCTGTTCAGAAGTTTTTCTAAATTGCTGTCATGGTCTCGCAGCGCCTCCTCGTAGGTGTCTCCTTTTCCATATATCAATATGTCGTCTGCTATGGTTTCTACTCCTACCAACCCTTTCACAATTTCATATTGCCTTTGCTGGTATACTTCTGCTGCTGTATTTATACCAAACGGTAGTACTCTGAAGCGATATCTATTGAATGGAGTCCAAAAAGTCGTTAAGTCCATACTATCGTTGTGTAATGGTACTTGCCAGTAACCATTTTTTGCGTCGACTAACGTAAACACTTTCGCTTTGTTAAGCTCCGGTAACAACTCATCTATTGTCGGCATTTGGTATTTCATACGTTTTATAGCGCGATTTGGATTTTGTGGATCAAGACATATTCGAATTTTATTGTCTTTTTTCTTTCTTATAACGATGTTTGAAATCCACTCTGTGTGATGTGTTACCTTCTCCACTATCCCTCTAGCTTCTAAATTGTCTAACTCTTCTTTCAATAGATCTCGTACAGCTAGCGGTATTCTTCTTGGTGGTTCCTGAATAGGGGTTACTGAGGTATCTATGTCGAATTTGATTACATCATGCATTCGCCCATCCCCTTCGAACACATCATTGTACTCCTCAATTAATTTTTCCAACCTTGTCTTATTTAAGCTATTCACACTTTTGATTTCATGGACAGTCAATAGATTGAGCCTTTTACAAGCGTTGGATGAAATTATTGGCTCCAAATTTCCTTCTATAACTTGAAATATTATTTTGTTTATCACGCGATTTCTTGAGCATTTTATTTTAGTTTCACCAATCGAACTTATTGTACTGCCAGTAAATGGTTTTAATCTTATGTTGCTCGGTGTTATTGTCGGGTTCTTCTTGATTTTTAATAGGTTGTCAATTCCTATCACACAACATGAGGCTCCAGTGTCCCAACACGTTAGCACTTCCTTATATGTTCCTCTTTCATGCTCTAATAGTATCTTCCCTTTCAACACATCATGTTTTCCGGATCTTCCTATTGTTCTAACCATTTGTATTTCATCGTACGAGTCATCATCATTTGATGCGGTGGTTCCGTGTTCCACTTGGTTGACCGGCTTCTTATTTGTCCCCATTTTGGATTTTCTGTCATTCACCCCTTTTTTCAACTCCATAACTGAACAACAACTTGAAAAATGGTTCTCCTTGTTGCATTTAAAACACTTTTTCCCATATGCTGGGCATTTTTTTTTACCAAATTGATGTGTTCTGGCACAAAATTTGCATACTATTAATTTTGCATCATTTATTCGGTTTATGTTCTCCTCCACTGTTAGCGTTGTTGTCATTTTTTTTAACTGCAATTTATGTAGAACATCAATTTTCGCTATTTCCACTGCCTTTGATAATGTCAATTCCTCGTCTTCATTTTTCATTAGCAGATTTCTTAGCTCTGTATCCTGCAATCCAAAAATGAATTAATTGCATGTCATCTTGCTCTCAAGGTTCCCGAACTTGCACCCTTTTGCAGCGTATTTGATTCTGCCTACATATGTGTCTATGCTTTCATTTTCCTTTGGCGATAGTCCATTGAATATGTAGCAATTAAATCTAGTTGTTGTTTTCATAGAAAATTTATTTTTAATTGCCTCTATTACTTTGTCTATCGACTGTTTTTGCTCAGAAGTAAACGCTTCAACCATTTGGTTGTATAACCTCAAACCATCTGTGTCCAAGCACTGTTCAACGTGCGCTTTCTTTACATTTTCCGGATTTTCTTTCAATTCTTCTATTAAACAGAAGTTGTTCCACTGCTGGATGAACAGTATTGTATTGTCATGGTTGACCGTATCTCCATACGTTTCATTAATATCCCAACGTGGTTTTTGTTTAGACATTTTTTTCTTGATGGTGTACACTACCAATTCTCCGTACTAGCAGCAACTTGATGAATATGTTTTACTGTTTTTTTTTTTTTTTTAGTTCTAACTATATAATATATTTATCGGCTTTTTTCCTTCTTTTTTTTCCATGAATTATTTATAACTAAATAATTACCACATCTGACACCATGTTGTGATACGCACAAAGATTGTAACAAAAGTGAAGTATATTTCATGTACATTAATAAAGGTCATATAATACGACTGTGTTATATAAAGGTTTGCTTATACTAAACATACATATTGAATAACTCAACAACATCTCTAGGATTAATCGAGATTGTTAATGATTTTCAAATTTATTCGAATTATGTATGACAATATTCTGCGATTAGCTCTGAGTTTGAAGACTGACAGAATTACACATATACATAAATTTGAATCGCAATATTTAGTCATTTTTCGAGATTATGCCAAAATTTCGATATCTCTCCCTAGGCGAGGATCTTCTTTCGTTTTACGAATAATTCGATATTTGAGAACTTTCAGGTATATTCAAGATACGTATATATTTTGAAAATTTGACATTTTTGAGATTATTTCGATATTCTTGATATTTTTAAATTATATTCGAAATTTTTGATGCTTCTTCGATATATTTAGAAAACGTCATAGCACTGATAGTTGCTGGATGTTTCGTTTTATTTAAGGCCATTGAAATGAATCACGTTCTCTTTCGTCTAGTCACGAAATGAGATACTTTTAAATAATGCGAGGCTCGACAGTAGAAAGAAATAAGTTTTTATCTAAAAGCTTTACTTGCTCATAAGTACAAGGATTATTTTTGGGGCTCAAGAAAAATTTGGCGGGGGGCCCGGGATTTGTAGTTTCGCCACTGGTTCGTAGGTTTATTCTGGTTCTGTTATTTAGCTGATTGAGTGCCGTTTTCAGTTTGAAAACTTATTATGGTCATTTTTTATTTAGAAGTATCATTAAATTAATCTCGAAATTGCTTCGAAAACGAATTTTTTAGATTTTATATTTGCAATTTTCTAGTTTCTTATATTTTGACAGATAACCCACAAACATAAAAGAGCAATGAGTTGTTGTTGTTCGATTGACGCCGAAATTAAGATTGCTTTTCCATAGAGGGGAAAATAATCAGTCGAAAACGACCATCAATCGAACAAACAAAAAAATCCCAGCAAACAGTTATTAATTCGAAAATTGATTTCGAAAATCGCCGGTTTTAGCTTCGTTCAAAATTACGACACAAAAAATCTATGGATCTATCTACGTTTAAAATTACCAAAAGTAACCTCGGCTAAATCAGTGGATTTTCGAAAACTGTGGATTAATCCGTCGATGTATCCTTGTTTAACAATGAGTTATATCGATGGCTAAAACAGTGGATAAAGCTATTTTCGAAAATTCGGAAATAGAAAACGTCATTTATTTATTTTATTTACATATGTATATTCATACATATATATCACATAGTAAATTACAAATTTCAATTATTTAAATTAATATTTGATAATTTAAATAAAAATGGAAAATAGTGAATCTTCGTCTTCGTCGTCAGAGTCTGGTGAATCAGATTACGAGTTAATATTAAATCCACGATTTAAACATCCTAAAATATTTCACGATAGGATAGACATGGGGTTTTATAACGAGGAAGAGTTTCGGCGCCGATTCCGCTTTTCTAAAGAAGGTGTTCATTATTTGGCCAGCATTCTCCAAGAAGATCTGGAACCGTTGGACTTTCGTGGATATCCTCTCACCACAATTCAACAAATTTTATTATGCTTGAGGTATTATGCTACAGGATCATTTCAAATTGTGATTGGTGATTTACTAGGTGTAAGCCAGAGTGCGGCTGGGAATATAACCCATAGAGTCTCAAGAGCTTTTGCTCGAAGAAATAAAGATTTTATAAAGATGCCTGTAGGTGAGGAAGTTAATAAAACACAGGAAAGTTTTTATAACAAAGCAGGAATACCTCGCTGTATTGGGTGCATTGATGGTACTCATATACCAATCAAATCTCCTGGTGGAGACGATGCAGAATTGTATCGTAATCGAAAAGGATATTTTTCGATTAATACACAAGCAATATGTGATGCTGATGGTAAATTTCTCGATATTGTTGCAAGGTAATTAAATTTCAATTTATTCAATTCATTTATATATTAAGACAATTTTTGTTTCCTTGTTTAGGTGGTTTGGATCTTCACATGACCAGACAATATTTAATTTTTCACAAATAAAGGCTCGATTTGAGCAAAACGAATTCAGCAGTACGCTGTTGATTGGTGATTCTGGTTATGGATGCAAACCTTATTTAATAACACCTTACAGAAACCCTGGAAATGCAAGTCAGGAAAGGTATAATCATGCCCTATCGTCAACAAGGTCTATAATAGAAAGGACTTTCGGGCAGTGGAAGAGAAGATTTCCAGTTTTAGCAATAAGTAAAAAATTGCTTTTATTTTCTTCATAATTTATATTTAATTAAACAATTTTTTCCTTAGAGTCACAATTGTACCTACAAAACACTTTAACAATTATTGTGGCAACTGCAGTTCTCCACAATCTGGCGATTATTTTGAAAGAGGACAATGCTCCCTTCGATGAAGACCTAAATTTAATGATTCCGCCAGATGTCCAAAATCAAATTCCAATTAGTTCTGAAGCTCAAGCTAATTTTGATGTTAGAGATGAAATTTGCCGGAATTTAGCACAATAAATTGAAAAATGCCAACCTACAAGAAGAAATTTTGATATATTTGATGATCTGCTTAATAAATAAACATTTTATTGATTTATTCATTAATTTTATTTCATATAGGTATCACATATTTCCATTTCATCACATTATTTAAAAAAAAAATCACAAAATTAATTCATATTACGAGTATTTACAATATATACATAATTATAGCTTTTCAATTTTTTTCTTATAAAACTCCATCTTAATGGCGTTAAGCTTTATTCGAGACTGAAGCGCTTCTATTTGAGCCTCTCTTAATTTTTTTTCACCTTCGCACTCTGTTTTTTTTCGTGGCATAGGTCGTTTTCGCGTTGATGGACATTTATCGGGAACAGCAGTTGGCTGAGTCGCCATCAACTCTTTTTGTGCAGATGATTCACTACTTCCATTAAACTCTTCTTCACTACTTAAAAAATCGTAGTTGACGAACTCTTCCTATAAACATATGATATGAATAGTTAAATTTTAAAATTGAATTTATAAGTAATGTATATAATATACCGTATCACCAAAAACATCAGCGCTGGAGTCGTATGGATTATGGTTTGGGGTGATACTGTTACCCACAATGCTCAAAATTGGGTCTTCCTTAACTGTTTTTGAGCAAAGACCGCCTCCCGTTTTAAATCTCTCCAAACGTTCGGCTGCCACATCTTTGCATACCTTTCCCTTTAAATTTTTGTAGGCAACTTTTAGTTGTTGTGTATTTTTTTCAGCACCAACACGCCGCGAGTTATATTCTGTACGTATACTACCTCCCAAGTTTCCAATTTTTTTTTATTAGAAATTGAATCGGTCCTTTTACATTCAATTATATTTTTCTGTTTCTCGACTAATTCCACTAAAAGGACTCTATCCTTTTCATTTATATTTTTCGATCTGTAAAATAATAACACCCAAGTATTTTTACTTAAGACTTTTTTGTCAAAAAACCTAGAATAAGTCTTAACTTAGTTAAGACTTTTTCTAGGTTTGAGTTAGGACTTATCCTAAAAAGTCGTATGAAACTTGTCGCGAAAAGTCTTAACTGGACTTAACTCAATCTTATGAAAATGTATGAATGTGTGTGTGTGTAAATGTCAAAAATAAAATTGGCGGGAACATTTTTGTTTATGTATGGATGTGTCAACGTCAGCAAAATTTGGCGGGTAAATTAAACGTTTAAAATGAAACAAAATTAAAAATTCAATTAGGAAATTTATTAATAAAACTTGTTTAATATATTTAACAATAAAATTACATATTTATATAAACGTTTTAGCGAAATTATTAATAGTTTTCAATTCAGTTAACATCCGATGAAGACTATGACAAATTTATTCAATCAATCTCATCAGGCTATAAAAGAAAATGACGCATTCACAAAATAAAATATTAAAATGGTTTATTAAAAAATCACTCACAAAACTTACACAAAATCACAATTAGGCGTCGAGCGTCCAATTATATATTAAATTTATTTATATTTTTTTTTTTTTAAAATCGAAACAAAAAAAACACAAAATATTACTAAACTAGATACACCAATGCACAGAACAATTTTAAAAATTAGATTTTCTGCGTAGATAGCTATATATCAAAACCAAAAAAATGTCTGTACACATATACATTATATACTCGTATAACATAAAAAAAATGTATAATCATTTTTGTTAGTTTGGCATATGTACATATACACACTACTCTACTTGTATATTTTATATATATATGATAAGAACATGAAGTTAGCTTCGAATTTTTTCATCAAAAAACTTAGGAAAACTTATTGCTCAATTTGAGTTGGGTTTTGTTATACTTGGGGCATTTAAACAATGTGTGCACAATGTGAAACAAAACTTACGTGCACTGCTCGCTTTCCATTTTAATATTTCTTGCACAGAAATATATTGACAACAAATAGAAAACAAAAATATTGGGAGGAAAAACAAACAAAAAAATTGACTAATGTCTCAGCAAGCATATATTACTTAGAAAATCGATATCGAATATAGCCGATTTTAGCTTCGTTTAAAATTATGACACAAAAAATCCACGGATTTATCCAAGTTTAAAATTACGAAAAGTAACATCGGCTAAATCAGTGGATTTTCGAAAACTGTGGATTAATCCGCCGATTTATCCTTGTTTAAAAATACGGGCCTAGGTGTATACTGCAGAGTTAAACATATGCAGAGTTCAAATAGGATTGAAACCGAGTTAAAAAAAAAAAAATGGAACAAAATATCATTTCAGATCGCCATATATGTTATTGTCATTTTTCCAGCGATATTATTTCTAAAAAATTGTAATTTTCAATCAAACTCCATGAAAATTACGGGATAGACCACCGAAATGTTGGAGTAATTTTTTCGAAAAAATAAATACCAAAACAAAAATTTATTATTAAAATTAATTAATTAAAATCTTAATAAATAAGATATTTAAAATAAAATAACAAATTTAATTGAAAAAATTAAAACGAATATTTTTTAATATTGGTGCAGGAATTTTTCTTTAATTTTGTTGTTGTTTTTTAACTCTACTCTATGCGTATATAGTGCATTTTTTAGAGTAGAGTTTAACTCGACTCTACAAATTATTAGGTCGAGTCGAGTTTAACTCGACTCCGTATATAGTGAGAGTTAAACTCGGATTAAACTCGACTCGACTCGCAGCGTATAATTGTTTTTCGTCGACTAATATGATTCGCCGTGTCTCTGGTTTTATTCACCACATCTCGCGAATCGAGTGCGCGATGCATTCGATAGATGTCGCCTCACAGAACAGTGTGTATATGTTATATGCTGTCGTCAATGGAATGTTATGTCATCTTACTCTTTCACTTAGTTAGAACTGTCATTCATAAAAATGACAAATTTATGTCGAATTCTTTTCGTTTTTTCAAATCAATGTAAATTTTGTGGTGCGAAAAGTACACGAAACCAAATTGATGTTTTTTTTGACGTTACTAACAACAACAAAAATAGAAACTTCATTTTGTATTTGTCAAAGTTGTGAATATACGAGTTTTTTGTGTCTTGATTTTAAATCATTTTAATTGTTGTTTAATTATTTTAATCGTTTAAATAAATTTTTCAATATAAACAGTTTTTTCCGTCTCAATTTTTATTATCCTTTTGTTTGTTTGTTGTGTTTAATTATTTTAATCGTATGAAATGTTTTCAATATAAACAGTTCTTTTCCGTCTCTTATCTTTTTAATTGTTGTGCTTAATTATTTTAATCGAATCGAGTTTAATGTCAAATTCTTTCGGGTTACTCGAAATAAAGTAACTTTTTAATCTCCTAAAGAATATGAAAATATTTTTGTAGTTGTGTTGGTGTAAAAAGAGCAAAATAAAGTGAGGTTATGTTTTAACGTCAGTCAGATCAGTAAAACTTTTTTTATTTTGATAACGAAAAGATGGAACCAATTAATTTTAGCGCATTAATATTCAATAAACAACAAATGAAATATCAAAATGAAGTTTTATTTTTGTTTCCAATTCACTTTGACATTTCACATTTCTATGTATTTGTAAAGAGTAAAGCAAATCTATGAAAAAATCTAGAGTAAAGCAAAATGCTCTCGAGCAAAAAATAAAGTGCTTTATTTTCCCAGAAAGAATTTGTAATGTCAAATTGTTACCCTTCGAGTAAAATTTTTTACCCTCAGGGTGTTTTTTTTTTCCGAAAGAATTTAACATAAAACTCTGACAACTTTGGCAACTAAAAATTGACGTTTCTAATTTGTTTTTGTAGTTGATTTATGAAAAAATATACATTTCGTAAAATTGATGTACATCGAAAAAACATTGATGTTTTATGACGAAAAGAACATGATTTTCGATGTACATCAATTTTTTTTTGATGTTTTTTGGCGAACAGAATTTAACATTAGAATTTTGGAATTAATATCAAGACAGTGAAAAATATAAAAATAGTTGGTCTTATGGATTGAAAGATCTGACCTGAGCAAATTTAAAAGACAAACAAACAAATATAAAAATAAATCAGTTGTTAATTATTGTTACTAATATTATTTTATTTATCTGTTGGTGAATGTATTACTCCATCACCACAAAGTACTTAAACATTTAAATGATGTACAATACTTATCGCAATGTAATAACCTCAATCTTTGTATGTAAATTGTTTTTGTTCTGTTATTTTGTGCAGGGTTATCCAATTTTCTTCTCAATTGAGACTTGCCAGATTTCATTAATATTGGGAATTTTTAATTTTATTTTTAAATATATGTATAGGAAAAAATTAACTTTTTGGAAATTTAAAAACTCATCGAAAGAAAAAGAGGAAATAGGACAAAAGAGGACGGTTCGAAAAAAGAGGACAAAATAATTTTTTAAGTAAAATAGAAAAGAGGACAAAAATGCAACCGTAAAATAGAGGACATGTCCTCTAAAAAGAGGACGGATGGTAACCCTGTACCTATATGTGTTGTAAATTTGACATTTCTGCAATAATATTCTTAAACTAAAGAGCGCAATAACAATAATTAAGCCGTATTACGCTAAATTATTTCTAAAAAATAGTACAAATAAAACTAATTACGTAATGTGAAAGAAAAAATTATTTCACTCCTGCCAAAATTATTACAAAAACAAAATTATTACAAACTTCGAACACGTCCTAAATATAAGTGAAATGTGGACTTATCCAATTTGTGGTATAATGTAAATAATGTAATTAGTGTATTTTGGTATTATTTTTTCAAAAGCATGATGTATTGTTTTTTGCCTTTAGATCATCAAGATTGTTATGCGTGCAGAGCCCGATGATTTTGGGAAATCAATGGGCCAAACGTGCGCGATTTGTTTATTACACGCGCCCGTGAAGTTGAATTCAACAACAAAAAGGTATGAGTACGATTTCTTAAGTTAAAAATGTTAACTAATTGGGATTAATGCTTTTTTAAGGGAATCTTTATTTATGTTATGTTCCAATGCCAAAACAAAAAGCATTCCAAAAAACTCAAAGCAGATTAGTACGTGAATTACCAAAGCTAACACATAAAACAAGAACGCAATTGAAGCAAAAGCGTCCACGATCAAGATCATTGATGGCTGTTAATGATGCTATCCTAGAAGATTTAGTATTCCAAGCTGAAATTTTAGGAAATCGCATTCGTGTCAAACTAGGTAGATGGATCGCAGGTGATCAAATTTCGGCTGCATTGGTTCTAGCTGTCTCAGTCAAAGTGGCGCCATTTATTTCTAGGTGTGGAAATATTAATAACTAAAAATCGCTGTTTATTTAATTAAAAAAACATTAAATCTTCCTTTTCCAAAATTTGCAAACATAATACACAATTGAATAAACATTAGTAAATTCCTATTTTAATTTAAAAACAAATTAAATCTTCCTTTTCCAAAATTTGCCATCGTCGCCTGTCAAGTGAAACAGCTAAAACCAATCCGTGCCCAAATTTCATTTGTATAAAACACACCAAACTACAATTGAACATAAAGTGAGCGCAGTTTAAAAATTTACAAATCAGGGACGAGATGTTGTAATTGCGAATTTTCGAAATTCGAACAGAAAGTCGAAAATTGGTATGTTGTAAAATTTTCGAATCGCGATAATGATACTTTAGTATCACTCAGTTTATTTAAAGTGATATACGAGCGATTCGTCAAAATATAATGTAATAACATAAATAAATATAATTAAAAGTGAATAAATTTAAAATATAATTTGAAAAAATGTCTGCGTAAGTAATGAAAAAATAACAAATTTATTAACAATTTCATGTTTTTTTTTTTTTTTAATAAACTCTTATAAAATTAATATTCATTTAAAGCTTGTATAACAACAACGAAATGTCAAATTATAATTGTTGTTGTTAATTCAGCTTCGAAAAATGGCGGCCATATTGACGTATCACTTTGGAGTCGAAAATTTTACACCATGCCAACTATCACTTTTTCGAATCGACTTTTAAAGTCGATTCGAATGAAAGTGATGATACAACCACAGAAGAAAGATTAACCAGAACAGTCATAACGCTGTTTTTGTATGGAAAAATTTGGACTCATTTTTTTGACCTTGATTTGCCGAAGGTAAGAGAAAGTTGGGTTATGTATTCTTTGGTTTACTGGTTTTTATATGAAATAATAAAAATTAAGAATCCTTAACAGTATAGTTAGTGATATTATATGACAAGTTTTGTTTTGACACCATAAGTTGTATTAAATATTCAAAAAATTCACAATATTCGAAAATAATTATACTTCAAAGTCCAAAAAAGAAGGTAAGATGAAAAAAAAAATTGATCCACGCAATGTCTATTCTGGTTAATCTTTCTTCTGTGATACAACATCCCACCCCAGAATTACCCGCCCTTGTGTTTTTTGGTAGACAAACCAAGTTTACCAAAAGTCGCAAAGTGAATTTTGTATAGCTAATATTGTCTTGGATGTAAACTTACAGAAACATTTCATCCAAAATTCTTTAACTTTCTTATTCTGGTTAATATAATTTGGACTAATGATTTTTTTTCTACTTTTTCAGGTTGAAACATTTACATCAGTAAAAAGCTAAAAAATTATTTAAAAAGCTAATAGCGCGAGATGTCACATCCGAATTCTCTGAACCATACTTATTCAAAAATTTTGTTTAACATGATTAAGATCATAAGTGTTAAGAGAGAACCAGCCAACATTTAAGACATTTAACGTAACAGTGCGGTATATGGAGTTTACATGTTACTGTCCAGCGAACCTTTAAGAAATGTTCGTTCAGTTTCGTTAAATTGAAGTGTCAACTTAACAGAGCGAAAATTATCGCGCAAAACTGAAGGAAATGTTAAAAATCCAAATTGCCCTTTGTGCAAATCTTCTTGTGGGAGCTCATTGTACATTTTAAGCATAAATTCAAAATTATTTATTTATGTTCATGTAGGTAAATTGAAAACCGAATTATTAAAGACTTTATAAATTGTAACATCAAATTATTTATTTTCAAATTTATTTATTTTCGTTTCTTTTCTTACGCCACAAGATCTGTGTCTTTTATTATTTATGTTTATGTCCTTTAAGAATTTAAGGCTTTTTAATAATTGAAATAACTTTCGGAGTTCCTCCAATTCCATCGCCACTTCAAAATTCTACACAAATTTTTTAAAATATTAATACGAGCTACCGTCACCATCAAAGCAATTGACAAGTTGTGTTACAGTTTCGCTAGCCAATCTGTCAAATTTTCCGTAAGAAAAAACTTTCGTTAATTTCTGTTAAATGTCTTAAATGTTCGCTGGTTGGCTCTTTAATCGCTAAAGAAAATACAAAAAAAATTAAAAACTAGCATCTTGTTTTTTATTTAATAGCAATTTTGTTGTTTAAATTGCTATGAAATGGAACAGTTTTTTCCCAAAATTTAGTATAGGTACTTTGGAAAAAATAATACAAAGGACACTAAAAAATCACAATAAAAATAAATCAATTCGCAATTCCCTAGGAAAACCAAAATAGTGCCATGATCGGAATACATAGTAGACCTACAGATTTTGTTTACAAATTGCATTCATTGTTTACTAAATTAGGTAAGAAAATTACTAAAATAGTGAAAACCGAAAATTTCTAATTAACGATAGCTAAAATGTCCTGCATTTATTAAATATCAAATTTTAATAGTTTTATTAGAAAATTTCAATTTATTGTTGATAATTTTGAATTTAAGATGATAAATTGAAATTTTGTATTAAACCTGTTAAAATTTTATATATATTATATAGTAAATGCACGATATTTTAGCTATTTAGAATTTAATTTGTCTCTCTGTAATCAATTGATTTTTTCGGCTTTTTTATAGACAAATATATTAATTGTTCATGGCAATCCCAATATTTTCGATTTGGTAAATCAGAAAAATAAAGAGGCCAATCCCTCATAACATATCTACTGAAAAAAAATAGAAGTATCATTCCCCCTCCCCGTAATTTTAGCCCAAGTGCCAAGAGTTATACCAATGTATTACTCTTCAAAAATGAGAACCCTCCATGAGTTAAGTTGGTAGTTTGGTTTCGTACTGAAAAGTTGATCTACTCATCAGGTAGCTACGACTACCGAATTTTTGAAGAGTCTATAAAAAAAGCCGAAAAAATCAATTGATATTTTAGCTACTGTTAATTAAAAACATACGGTTTTCAATATTTCAGCAATTTTCTTACATAATTTGGTGAAAAATGATAGTTCGTTCTCAATGTGTAACGGCCTTTTAAGTAGAGTTTCACGTATAAAACCAAATTTTTCATTTTTGGCTGTTCGGTCAGGTTTGACGTAATATTTAACGAGGTGAAGTTAGGAGGAAATGAGTTTGACGTAAAATATCGTGTATTTTTTCTCATTGGTCGTGTTTCCTCGGGCAAATTTGATAAAAAATATGATATTTTTTATCACGTTTTGCTGTTAAACGCACTCATTTATCACAGAAAAAAACGAAGATTTTTTTGGCTTTTATCTGTCAAAAAATATGTTTTTTTTATTTATGCAAAAGCCACTAAATTAAAAATTTAAAATAATTTCTATTTTAATAATATGTACATACCTGTAAATATTTAAATAGTTTAAAATACCACAGAAAAGTATAATTCTTAAAAAATTCACGGCAAATTAAATTGTTTGACGTTTAAATTTCTTTTTATTTTTATTTTTTTATTTTGATCGTTTCCTCGGGTTTGACATAAAAATTAACGAAAATAAGTTAGGGTCATATGTAATTGACGTGCAGTATCATGATATTATTCATCACATTTACCTGAGAAAAAACTAGGATTCTGGCCAGACCGAACACGTCGAATATTGTATCTTTGCAAGGTTTTCCTCCAAAAATTTTGACAGCTAATCTTATCGAAACCGTAAGACAAACAAATAAGAATTATCGCTATAGTTCAAATTGATAAGAATATTCGTTTCTGAAACAACATCACATTAATATAAAATCGTTTTTAAAACTATGTACGTTTCTACAGTTTCTACGACTTCGTCTGTCAGTTTAAATCATTTGTATGTTTGAGGAAAAAAGGTCGATTTTCGAGTCTTGTTTTGTATGTGTTACGGAGCAGACCAAAAAAAATGGATAAATAAAGTCGTAATCCTAGTGTTCAATCGACAAAAATGATAAAAAATATCATGATATTTTTTATCAATTTTGGCAATAAACGCACTCATTTATTACACAAAAAAATCAACTTTTTGGTCGTGTTCAATCGGGCAAAAATGATAAAAAATATCATGATATTTTATCCCACCCTAACTTCATTTCGTAATACTGTACGTCAAACCCGATTGAACAACCAAAATTGATAAAAAATGATAAATTGATTTTAAATGTTACATTTTGTTTTAAATCGCTTTGTAAAATTAAATAAACTCGTTTTGTCGTCAGGTTTTTAATTAAATGTTATATTTATTAATTATTTCTTTTTTATAAATTATTTTGATATTGAAACTATTTGGTTTTTATCCAAATATTGGAGACACAAATAATTTTAGTTTGAGTTTCGTTGTGTTTGTGTTCTCAGACAAAACTTCGAAATATAAATTATTATTTATATTTAAATAAATAGGTGACGGTGTAAATACCATATAAATATCTTAAAAAATCAAATTTAATTTAAATTAAATACCGAAAATATCATAAAGAAAATAAATTCAAAATTGACAGCTGGAACCAAGAAAAAAGTTGGTTTTTTGTGTGATAAATCAGTACGTTTAATGCCAAAAGTGATAAAAAATATCATGATATTTTTTATCATTTTTGCCCGATTGAACACAAGGTTTTTTGGTTCCAGCTGTCAATTTTGAATTTATTTTCTTTAGGATATTTTCGGTACTTAAATTAAATTAAATTTGCTTTTTTAAGATATTCATATGGTATTTATACCGTCACCTATTTATTTAAATATAAATAATAATTTTTATTTCGAAGATTTGTCTGAGAACACAATCACATGAAAACACAAACTAAAATTATTTGTGTCTCCAATATTTGGAAAAAAACCAAATAGTTTCAATATCAAAATAATTTATAAACAAAAAATAATTAAAAAATACAACATTAATTAAAAACCTGAAGAAAAAATGAGTTTATTGAATTTTACAAAGCAATTTGAAACAAAACGTAACATTCAAACGGACGTGTTCAATCGGGCAAGAATGATAAAAAATATTATTTTATCCCACCCTAACTTCATTTTGTTTTACTGTACGTCAAACCCGATTGAACAATCAAAATTGATAAAAAAATGATAAATTGATTTTAAATGTTACATTTGGTTTTAAATCGCTTTGTAAAATTCAATAAACTCATTTTGTCGTCAGGTTTTTAATTAAATGTTATATATTTTAATTATTTCTTTTTTATAAACTATTTTGATATTGAAACTATTTGGTTTTTATCCAAATATTGGAGACACAAATAATTTTAGTTTGAGTTTCGTTGTGTTTGTGTTCTCAGACGAAACTTCGAAATATAAATTATTATTTATATTTAAATAAATAGGTGACTGTGTAAATATCATTCATATAAATATCTTAAAAAAGCAAATCCAATTTAATTTAAGTACCGAAAATATCATACAGAAAATTAATTCAAAATTGACAGCTGGAACCAAGAAAAAAGTTGGTTTTTGTGTGTGATAAATGAGTGCGTTTAATGCCAAAGGTGATAAAAAATATCATGATATTTTTTATCATTTTTGCCCGATTGAACACTAGGATTATATTTTATTATTTATAAACAAATAAATCCAAAATGGAATCTGACTGGTCGGCTGAGTTTGTGCTAGAATTTATAAATTTATATCAAAATTATCCCGAAATTTGGGATTTAAAATACTGAGTACGTTTATGCTTAGGGTTCAACCTGGTTTGAACCTAGGTTAACTTTTACTATAAACGGAGTCGAGTCATCTTGTAGTTAACTCGACTCGACCTAAAAAATTTCTAGGGTCGAGTCGAGTTAACTCTAAAAACCTTCACTATAAACGGAGTCGAGTCGAAAAATAAAAACAACAAAAAAATAGTAATAAAAAGACACCATTTTGATTTCTTAATTCGTGTGCGAATCTTCGATTTTTGTGTGGCAATAAAACTTTATTTTATTTTTATAAAATTTAGAAAATAATACAAGAAAAACATATAAACATACGATAGTAAATGATTTTTTTTGACGTTTCTGACTCGGTTTCAACCTAGTTTCGACTCGACTACGATTTGACTCTGCAGTATAAACGCTAAAAAAGATAACTACAAGATGATCCAAAGTTAACTAAAAGATGACTCGACTCTGAGCATAAACGTATTCACTGTCAACATAAAAATAAGCTCGAAGTGCATTTAAAGCAATATGTTTGCATTGGCTTCCATCTTGTGGGAGATATCGTAATTAATGTATGACTAGTAGTGACAACTAGTGATAAATATCAATATATAAACCACCAAATTTGGTTACACATTGGTAGCCATTCGAAAAATGAACATTGGGCAAATCGTGTAGACAGTCAAATTTTATTTCACCAACATTTGTCCAACATTTTACAAATCACATTGGGGCAATGAGTACGTTTATGCTTAGGGTTCAACCTGGTTTGAACCTAGGTTAACTTTTACTATAAACGGAGTCGAGTCATCTTGTAGTTAACTCGACTCGACCTAAAAAATTTCTAGGGTCGAGTCGAGTTAACTCTAAAAACCTTCACTATAAACGGAGTCGAGTCGAAAAATAAAAACAACAAAAAAATAGTAATAAAAAGACACCATTTTGATTTCTTAATTCGTGTGCGAATCTTCGATTTTTGTGTGGCAATAAAACTTTATTTTATTTTTATAAAATTTAGAAAATAATACAAGAAAAACATATAAACATACGATAGTAAATGATTTTTTTTTGACGTTTCTGACTCGGTTTCAACCTAGTGTCGACTCGACTACGAATTGACTCTGCAGTATAAACGCTAAAAAAGATAACTACAAGATGATCCAAAGTTAACTAAAAGATGACTCGACTCTGAGCATAAACGTATTCAATGTTGGTCAAAATTTTCCATTCGTGTAGCCGCGGCTTTATACTCTTACCGCAGATTCACAGAAGAAAGATCTCTCTTTTTTCTGTGCTCTTACACACTAACTCATCTTTATTTTTTCTATTAAAAACGACCTGTCTGTAATATTTATAAGGGTGTGATGTAAATACGTATTTATTTACATTTTTGAAAATCTTAACAAGTATGTATACATAGTTTGTACATTGGTATTTTTTATGTAGCTAGATATTTAAGTTTTGCATTCCTTACCTATTTATTTTATAATGCAGTTGCCTTTACTAAAGTAAATGGTGATGATCAGGTATATTAGTTAGGTTCTAATAAAATTGACGATCTAATCGCGAATAACATTTTAATAATATTTTACGAGTATGTAACACAAATATATATGCGTGCTCATTTGGTGTAATATTTTTTGTCTTATTCAAGAAAATTAGTGTACGTTCAACATTATTATTTTTATCTTCATATTATAACAAAAATTCAATTTGCTTTCTTAAAAATCTGAAAACGTTACTATTCTTTGTGTATTATGTATTTAAACGAAAGTTGTAGTGTTGTAAGACATTTTAATGTGAAAAGATGATAAAGTGAAGTGCATTTAGAAAAAAATAAATAAGAATTGTTATTTGAACATAAATATTTAGGTATTTCTGCGGCAGTAAAAAATAATTGTACATTTCGTGTTGTGACGCAATTTTAATTCTTAATTTTATAAATAACAAGCTGCAAATAAAATATCAATGTGAGTAACCTACTAAACCCTAATTATGAAGTTAAAATTATCGAAACTTATGCGTATGATGATAGATCAGTGGAATTTTTGATCAAGAAAATCTTCTCTGATTTACTTATGCATACATAGATGAAACATATATAAACCTACTCAAATAAATTGAGCATGTATATACGAATATACGAGCATTCAGCATTATAGTCGAGCATAATTCCAATGCAGTATAATACATATTAATCGGATAATAAAAAAGCTCTAATAAAATTGAGAAAACAGAATTACCACGATGATTTAAAGATAAAATGTAATAATTTTTAATATAAGTACCTAGTCGTATTATAATTAAAAAACAAAACACTGTGACTGTAATGCTCGTATTCCACCGGATAATTGACTGAGCTGACTTGAAGTCGAAAGAAGACGAAAACAAACTAATCCATTAGAGTGACAAAGATCAAGCATTTTTTTTATTTTATATTAAGATTTTATAGGTAAATTTTGACATCAAACAAAAGCTTAATCAACAATTATTTAAAAACTTAAGAATTAGCAGTAATTCGATTATTTTCGCATCTCAAAATTATCTAAATAATTAAATATTATTAATATTCATATCAGAATTATCTTTTTTCGAATATTTTCCGTCATAAAATAAAACATTAAAAATATCTCTACCATAAAATCGCCATGCTCTTAAAATTATTAGTGTGTGCGAGAAATATTTTTCATCGTACACAATATTTATGTTTAGTTGAACTGATTTCGATTTGTTACTTTTTGTCAATAATTATGGCAGTCCACTAACCCAGCCCAGAGTCACGTTTTTTGTAAGTGAAATCTTGACTGACTTCGTTCGCTGTTTCGCTCACACAACCACCGCCGAACTTTTATTCGCAATGGAAATTAGGGTTTAGTTTGACGATTTAACAAAGCGTATAGCCAAATAGTGATGGGCTAAATCGATCTTTTTTTTTTTTTAAATCATGTGAGAAAAAGTACAAAACAGTACAAAAAAGATTGATTTAGCACATCATTATAGCCAAATCATCCTTGATTTTACAAAGCCATAATGTAAAAAACCTAATTTTATAAAGAAATTAGAAACGAAAAACCCAAACTTTTCATATAAAACTTATGGGAAATTACTTTTTTTTTTCCTAAGACAGATTTTTAAATGAAAACGGTACAAATTCTTAATTTTAATCTCTGCGATATTTTGATAAATGTTTTAATTCACTTTATGTTCGGTGCACAAGACAAAAATCACACAACTCAAAAATCATCATTTTTGGGTTATTTTCAGAAATGGGTAGCTAAAGTGTATATTTTTATGTGAAATAACGACAAAATGAAAACTCCAAAAATAATCGCAAAGTATAATATAGTATGTTGTGACTTGTGATTGAGATCCTATGTTGATGCATGAAATAAAAAATTATCAAACTGCTCTCCTGAAAAATCGACTGTTTTATACCACGTTTACATTATATATACCTAATAAGTATGTACTTTTTTGCTATTTAATTATTTTTCTGCTGCAGCCTGCAGTTCACACTAGCTTTGCGATTTGTAGTGTGAACGCATACTATAAAAGTTTGTTGTTTTGACAGATAGATTTCTGTATTCAATTCAGTTTATGTTTTGTGAATTTCTTCTCAAACTCTATTAGATTTGTCGGCAAATTATTTGATTAACACCCGAAATTGTAGTTTAACAAAACAAACGTATAAATTTTTGTTTTGACAACAAATATACGAATGACATTAACATATATTTATTAGTTAGAGTTCACATTACAACGTAATATACTAATACTTTTTTGATACATATTTTACCGAAATATCAAAAAAGTATGTGACAAAATATTTAAATTTGAGTTCACATGACGATACTTTTTTGCTTCATACTTTTATCTACTAATGTAAACGTGGTATTAGGTGTTCTTCTACATCGAAGATATATGTATACATACAGCGCTGGACATATTTATAAAACAGCTATAATTATTTCACAACATTTTCGAATACAGTAAGCAAGACTAAAAATTTTTTATAAATGTGTAATTTTGTTTCACATACTTTATAAAAATTAAGCCATAACGTGGTTCACTGTTTAGCTGTAAAAATACTGGTGCCATACTTGATTTATACTCCAATTTTGGTGGAAATATTTATAAGATAATGTAAAAATCACATAAATCAAGTAAAGTGAATTTAAGTGCCTACAATTTGATCAGATAAGCCTTCTAATATCCTAAAAAATACAAATAAAATAAAATCAATTAACAATTTAATTGGTTAGAATCATGCCACGTGGAAAATCTTTGTCAGCTGAAGAAAAGGGAAAAATCGCTGCATATTTCGATTCTGGATATTCTATGAACAATATCGCAACGAAAACCAATAGGCCATTTACGATATACGGAATTACATCATTTTAGGTGAAAATTATAACGCACAGAGCTGATCTGGAAGGAAATCTTCCATAAGCTTCCGAATGAAACGAGAAATTTCAAAGAAAGCAACGATTTGCAAAATAACATCGATAAAAATAAAGAACGTTTTATATTTCTCCATTACCGCAAGACACATAACGAAGAGTTTTATCAAGTAACGCAAACGTAAAATGGACGAAAAGAGCTCAGAAACCAAAGTTAACTGAGCAACATAAGAAAGCAAGATTAGCTTTTGCAAAAATAAATGGACTTTGGCAATAAGTGGAAAAATTTTGTTTTCTCTGATGAGAAAAAATTTGACTTTGATGGCCCAGATGGCTGCCAATATTATTGGCGCGATCTCAGAAATGAACCAGAAAAGTACATTTCACGTAATTTTGCTGGTGCCACAAGAATGATTTGGGGCTCGTTTAGTTTTAGTGGTTCACTTCCGATAGCTTTCATAAATACCAGTTTGGTTTCCAAAAAGAACGTAAAACTTTTGAAGACATCATTAATTGATCGTGAAGAATCTGGTGAAGCTTTGATCCACGTTTCACGGCTATTAGGATGGCCAGCATTTTCACCCCTATAGAAAAGCTCAGGAGGGTTCCAAACCCCATAGAAAATATATGGGAGCTACTGGCACGTGACGTGTATACCGTTGGTAGACAGTTTTCTAACACGCAATTATCAGATGCAAGTGGCGATTCGTGGCGTGGAATTAACATTAAAACTATTCAATCATTAGCTAATTCAATGTCATCACGCATTTTTGAAGTAATTAAGAACCGTGGAGGAAATAATAAATATTGTTACGTTTTTGCCTTGTCAATCAAGGTTCGTATCACTGGATTGTGAATAATACAAAATCAATTCAATTTATCACCAACGAATTTATTTATTTAGCACAAGAATTATTACAACACAATCTCAATACAATATATTAATAAAAATTCACAAAATCACTTTGTATAAATTATTCTCAAATTTTACTGTACACTTATAAATTTTATTTCGCACAAAAACACTTTTTAAATCACTTTTAATTCCTTTTTAATCTTTACACTATCGCTTACCAAATACTAATAATTTTACAAGTTTACACTATCGCGTTCCAAATTCGAATAATCTAATTTGATTTCGTTCGCCTTTTTATATACACAAACCAAACTTCTAGAAAGCTTATGACTTTTCCAGTACTAATAGTGTAGAAACATTTAGAACTGTTTTATCATGGAAAATTCCATTTTAGTACAGAAAAACATTGAGCTATTAATTTAACTTATTCTGTTACACCCTAGGTGTCACCGTCACACTAACCCTCACCCTAAGCCTATTCGTCCCGAACAGGACCCAAATCACCTCCTCTGTATAGGGCCAAACCTGCCTAAAAGCACCACCTTCGGTTTACCTCCTTGTCCCTTCTTAATCCTGTAGGGTGCCGTCCATACAGGTTGCAGTTTCGTCGATAAATCTTGCTTCTTTTATTGGGAGTTGTGAAGCCACACCAATTGCCTTTCGTGTAATCCTTGGCTACTTTCCCATATGACATATCGAGTTTTCATCCAGTCGCCCGACACTCGCACTCCACTTCGCAAAACTCGGCCCTTCTTATCCAATATCTGCTTAACCTGGTGTTCATTGGTTTCCCTCATAATTGTTTCTGATTTCGATGGCAGCTCCTCGCAATGGCTGATTGTTACTCGCCTTACTGTCGCATCCATACCGTTAAATTTAAGTTTCAGCTCGATGTTATCGCTGCTCAATATTCCTCGTCCAAAATCCAACACAAAGCCATTCATCCTCATAAAGTCCGTTCCCAAAATGACCTTGTCCACAATGTCTGCGACCAGGTTAGCGATTTTGGTCGCAATTTGAGGATTGAGTTGAGAATTACCGGAAGGCAATAGTATTGGTAAATTGTATTGGTGTCCAAAGAATAGAGAAAAACAGAGAATAAACATTTGAAAAATAAAAAAAAACAATTCAGTGTTATCTGATGCGTACGAAAGAAATGTTGTACATATTTTTATTTCCTGTAATTTTCTGTAAAATTTAAAACTAATAAAATGGTAAATTGAATAATGATTTAAAGATAAATCAAAATTAGCTAAAAATGGAAATTAAGTCCAAAAAATATTTATAAACTATAATTTTATTAATAATTTTAAATGATGAAAAGATATACGACGTACATCCTGCTTGCCCATCCCAAAATCACTAATTTACTTATATTTTTCACATTAATCCCTCTTATTCGATGTTAAACAAAAAACTAAAAAAATTACGTTTTTCAAAAAACTAAAAAATTGATGGGCGTTTTTTTTTGTTTTTTGTTTAAAATGATGCAAATAAGAGAGATAAAATGATACGAAAAAGAGGGATATAAAATATAATATGGAAAATATAAGAAGTAAATTAGTTATTTTGGCTTAGTGTTAATTCAAACGCAGGAGAGGACGGATGTACGTCGTGTGTCTTTTCATCATTTAAAATTATTAATAAAATTATAGTTTATAAATATTTTTCTGACTTGTTTTATATTTTTAGCTAATTTTTGTTTATCTTTAAATCATAATTCAATTTACCATTTTATTAGTTTTAAATTTTACAGAAAATTACTGGAAATAAAAATATGTACAACATTCCTTTCGTACGCATGAGATAACAATGAATTGTTTTTTTTATTTTTCAAATGTTTATTCTCACTGACATAACTCAAAAAAAAGTTAAAAATATTATGAATGTGGTCGACGAAGAATGTAAAAATTAAAAACCGTTTATTTATGTTGCATTTTGTTTTTTATATTGAAGATCACCACGAGCAATTGATTGGGTATATTGTTTTGGATTTTTGGTAACGAAGTAAAATGAATGTCTCGTTTACAACAACAATAGATAGAAAAACATGAATTCCTCATGTTAAAAGGTTGGGAAAAATAACTCAAGGCGAGCGGAATCAACAAAAAAGTTGAACCGATTTCACCCGCTTAGCTTATTTTTGATACTTACCATCATGAGAAAACACACTAATACAATAAAAATATTTGACGGCACACAATAGCAAAATGTATATTATACGCCGTGTACATATACAAAATTCTCAATCCTCAATCCTCATTTTGCGACCAAAATCAATACCCAGAACTATGTGTGGGAAGAGAGTTTCACCGATCCTTATGTTTACGATTGCCATTCTTAATTTCAACCTATCAGCCAGCTGCACAGCTCCTGCGATCAAGTCTTTCCGGACAATTGTGTGGGTTGCTCTGGTATCCAGCGTAAAATGATACACTTCTTCCCGTCAACATCGCCCTTGATTGTTACGCTGCTTCCGCCTCGTGCTATACTCGTAATAGGGATGAATGTTATGGGGCAACCAGACGGCGAAGCCAACTTCGGTTCCTTCAAACTGACTTCTAACCTTTCCACTTTACCGGCTGTTGCCATCCGTTCATCCGATACCTGCTCTCCTCTTAGTGCTCTTTCCACAGAAGTTGGTGATCCGTGCCGTTTTCCTCTTGTTTCCAAACAATCTCGCGAGATGTGGCCAATCCTGTTACATACCCAACATCTTAGCTTACTACTTCTAGACCTTTGTCCCGACCGTTCGGCGTTTACCCGCATAAAAGGTGACGATCTTCTCTCTCCCTGTATTACATTCCGACAGTCCTCTGGATCTCGAATGCCGTCAGTGAATTCGTCAATTTTTAGCCTTTCCATAAAATCGGCCGATGTACTGGTATGAGCTAGATGTACTAATCGCTCGATTACCGATTAAAATTCCTGAAGTGATTCTCTTCCCTTTTGGTAGCGGCTTTTCAGTTCCATGTGGCCACTGCCGTACTTCCGATCTAACGCCTTCATAATTTCAAGATAGCTGTTGCAATCCTTTTCAGGAATGGTTTGTAAAACCTTTTCTGCTTCGCCTTTGAGAGCCACTATTAAAGCTGTGAAAAGATGTTTATCATTCCAACGGTTTTGATTGGCTGCCGTTTCAAATTGAAATTTGAAAATGCCGAAAGATGTTGTTCCGTCGAATGTTGGTGGCTTTAACTTAATCGACGGTCTGTACCACTTGCGTCGTTGTTTTGCTTTGACATCGGCTAACTCTTTCTCGAGACGTTGGACCTCTGCCTGTAATTTATGTTGCACCTGTTGAATATCCGTTTGAAATTTCTCTTCAATCTGTTGAACCGCCGATTTGACAATTTGAACTTCCGTTTCTAATTTTTGGTCAACCTGTTGAATCTCCATTTGCAGCTTCTCCAGTTCGCCGTGTATGTTAGTAGATAATTCGAGAAGTTTCTCGTCTATTCTCTTTTGACCATCTGTAATTTGGTCTTTAATTTATTCTCCTTGTTTCTCCACCCGGTGTTTTAGTTCTTCGTTTGACTGATTTTGTTGTTTCATCTGGTGTTTTATTTCTTGGTTTGACTGCTTTATAGTCTCCATTTGTCGTACATTTTATTGTTCCATTTTTAGGCTTGACTGCTCAATTTTCTCCATTTGTTGTTTCATTTCGTGTTTAATTTCTTGGTTAGACTGTTTTTGTTGTCTCATTACACTCATTTGTCCCATCACTTCGGCTGACGGTTATTTATCTCCTTCTTTCTGCTCTACGGTTGCCGCATCCGTTATTTTCTCTCCAAAATCATGTTGATCCGCTTCTAACCCTTCTTTCTCCATGGCACCACGTAGTCGTGCTTGTAAAGCTACTTTACTACCATCAGTGGCCAAACCCCGTTTCTCAAGTTCCCTCCTTAATTCTGGAACTTTTAATTCATTGAGAATCATTTTCTTTATCTTATGATTCACAGTCCCGCCGCTGTCACCAATTGTTACGTTTTTGCCTTGTCAATCAAGGTTCGTATCACTGGATTGTGAATAATACAAAATCAAATCAATTTATCACCAACGAATTTATTTATTTAGCACAAGAATTATTACAACACAATTTCAATACAATTTATTAATAAAAATTTACAAAATCACTTTATATAAATTATTCTAAAATTTTACTGTACACTTACAAATTTTATTTCGCACAAAACCATTTTTTAAATCACTTTTTAATTCCTTTTTAATCTTTACATTATCGCTTACCAAATACTGATAATTTTACAAGTTTACACCATCGCGTTCCAAATTCGAATAATCTAATTTGATTTCGTTCGCCTTTTTATATACACAAACCAAACATCTAGAAAGCTCATGACTTTTCCAGTACTAATAGTGTAGAAACATTTAGAACTGTTTTATCATGAAAAATTCCATTTTAGTACAGTAAAACTTGAACTATTAATTTAACTTATTTTATCACACCCTAGGTGTCACCGTCACAATATTAACTTTGAAAAATTTTGCAATTTTAACTTAATATTTCATGTTATTTTAGATTATTTTATAATTATGTCCATAATAAATTAGAATTTTTTTGATTAAATAGCATTATAACAAGAAATAAACATTTTAAATTAAAGCTTATTTTGTAATATAACAAAAGCCATTAAAAACTCACTCTCGTTTTATTAAATATTATTCTAGTGAACAAAAAACTTCAAAATTCGAATTATTTTATAAATATGTCCACCACTGTATGTGTATACATCGTTCAAGAAAACCGTTTTCATTTTCTTGTAATAATAAAATTTAGAAAACAAAACGAAGTTTATTTTGTTTAATTAAAAATGTGAGATAATCTAACATGTACAATACTATCTGAAATATTATAATATGATTCATTCATTGGCTGAAGTGAACAAAAAAAGAGCAGTAAAGTGCCGATTTTAATACCCGGGTATATTAATTGGAAAATACTAAAATTGATTTTAATATTGGAAATAATAACAATATTTCCGGTATATAATTAGGCAATAGCCACTTAACCCGGGCTTATTAAATCCCAAACTTGAGCAGTAAAAACTATTTAAAACAAATAAAACAATAAGTAGGTACCTACAGGTAAATGATATATTTCAAAATTCAATTTTATTTTAATTCAAACGATTATCTATGAATATTAGAATGTCGCTGAATACATGGTTAGAATCCCTCAAAATCTTCGGATGAATCCTCTTCTTCGGTTTCAGAGGAACTTGAAGTATTAGATGAAGTTTTTTCGAACAGCTCTATGTTTCCATCATCAGACTCCTCTTCCGAAATATTTAAAAGAATTACCACTCAATTTGAGTTATTATTTTGATCTTCTTCTCCTAATTTAATGATGTGTTGAAGTTTAACGTTTAGCTTTCCTTCTGGAATTATTTTTCCGCTATCGGCTATAACACAACACTCGAATGACCTACTTATGACAGTAGAAGAAATTTTTTTTAATGACGACAACACGAAATCCACAATTGCTTGATAACTGGATTTTTTCCGATACCTACTTTTGGTGTATTCTTTGGAACCAGTTTCAAACCAGTTATGCCATTCATTACGTAATGCTATTTTGAATGGGTGGTTTACCGAAACATCCAAAGGTTGTAAGTAGCTGGTAGTTTTCGGTGGGACTATCACAACGTCCGTGTTACATTCGCTTTTAATATATTTCATTATTTTATCGTTGATGTGACACCCATATAAAGAGTCCATTATAAGCACCGATTTCGTTAAATGACAAAAAGTTGCCCCGCTTTTTGAAACATGAATTGACCCATTGGCGGCCACATCAATATTCCCTGATAGTTTGATTTTCGGAATTTTCTATAGTCCCTTAAAAAAAATTAACGATTTAATAATTTTTACTTTTTTATTAATTTTTTGTTGAATGATAATTAATTCTTGTAATATCTAATATGCTACCGGTGGTTAGACCATTTTAATTGTGTTTCGATTAACACGAGAAGTATATTAGTATTTACGAACAGTAATTCAACGAAACCGACTAATAGACATAATTTTATTTATTTAATTAAATGATTTTTAATATGTTTCGAAGATTGTAAGAGAATTCAATCCAGTTTCGAACTGATGAGCTTATGATTATGAAAAAATCAATCTTCTCATCAGGCCGCGGCGACTGGACTGATTATACCACAATTTACATTCTATATATACAGAATGTGCTGTGATTTAAGTACTATAGCGAATCGTACTAATACAGATGAATTCTCTTGCAATTTTTTCTTCTTCACAATATTCATACTGCTCTGTGTGTAAGCTAATTTTTACTTTTTTATTAATTTTTTGTTGAATGTTAATTAATTCTTGTAATATCTAATATGCTACCGGTGGTTAGACCATTTTAATTGTGTTTCGATTAACACGAGAAGTATATTAGTATTTACGAACAGTAATTCAACGAAACCGACTAATAGACATAATTCTATTTATTTAATTAAATGATTTTTAATATGTTTCGAAGATTGTAAGAGAATTCAATCCAGTTTCGAACTGATGAGCTTATGATTATGAAAAAATCAATCTTCTCATCAGGCCGCGGCGACTGGACTGATTATACCACAATTTACATTCTATATATACAGAATGTGCTGTGCTTTAAGTACTAGCGAATCGTACTAATACAGATGAACTCTCTTACAATTTTTTTTCTCTTCACGTTCACACTGCTCTGTGTGTAAGCTAATTTTTACTTTTTATTAATTTTTTGTTGAATGTTAATTAATTCATATAATTTCTAATATGCTACCGGTGGTTAGACCAATTTAATGGTGTTTCGATTAATACGAGAAGTATATTAGTATTTACGAACAGTAATTCAACGAAACCGACTAATAGACATAATTCTATTTATTTAATTAAATGATTTTTAATATGTTTCGAAGATTGATTGTGTTGTGAACTGATGAGCTTATGATTATGAAAAAATCAATCTTCTCATCAGGCCGCGGCGACTGGACTGATTATACCACAATTTACATTCTATATATACATAATGTGTTGTGCTTTAAGTACTAGCGAATCGTACTAATACAGATGAACTCTCTTACAATTTTTTTCTCTTCACGTTCACACTGCTCTGTGTGTAAGCTAATTTTTATAATTTTCCTTTTACGTTGAGTAAAAAAACCGTGTTAATCGAAACTTCTGTGCGTGTTAATCAAAACTTTGTCTCAATTCGTTGACGGTGTTAAATCAAATCCGCGTTAATCAAGTACCGTGTTAATCGAGGGACAGGTGTATTTAAAGCGAACCATCCGTAAACACCGAATTTCCTTGTGCCAGTGTGCTTTATTTATATATATATATATATATATATATATATATATATATATATATATATATATATATATATATATATATATATATATATATATATATATATATATATATATATATATATATATATATATATATATATATATATATATATATATATATATATATATATATATATATATATATATATATATATATATATATATATATATATATATATATATATATATATATATATATATATATATATATATATATATATATATATATATATATATATATATATATATATATATATATATATATATATATATATATATATATATATATATATATATATATATATATATATATATATATATATATATATATATATATATATATATATATATATATATATATATATATATATATATATATATATATAATACAAATATATAGAGATATAACGGACAATAAGTATAGTCCTAATCATTCAATAATAGGTATACCATATAATAAAAATTAATCTACATTCAACATGGCGGTTACATCAATCAACAGTGAAGCGGTTTTGTTCTAAGTGATAAAAAAAATTTGCTTTAATTTTTAATGAATACAGCTTCCTGAATTGCTAATATTGTAATCTAACAATCCCAATTTATTATCTCAGGAGCTTGGCGTTAGTTATTAATTGATTAATTAATTAGTTATTTAAGTTCTCTTTTTTCTTTCCATTTAATTATTATTTTTCTTATATTTTCTTGTTCATTTTCTTAAAGGTATTCTAATTCTTTTCTAATTCATTTTATTAATTATAAGCAACATTGTAGTGATATTGGATTGAGTAGATTAACCAGGGGTTAGCTAGATTTATTAAATATAATAATCATATTAGTTTTGTTAATATTTTCATTTTTTTTTAATTTTATTTTGAAATACAAATTTATAGACATATTGTTAAATCCAAATATTTATGGAGTTCCTCATTTTTATTGTAAATTTATATTGAGAAATATGGAATAGAAATTTAATTGGTCATATAAGTTGTGAGGTTGGTATAATTCTCGTTGGGTGAGTATTCTCTGTATGCGTCCCTTCTCTCTCACCTTCCCTTCCCTGTTTTTTTCTTTCCCGTTTATATTTCCTCCTTTCCTATCATCCTTCAACTTTTGTCACCCTAAGCGGGCTTTCAAGATTTTATTATCCTCCAACAAATACCCACCCCAGCCCTGAGCTCTAGTCGCGCTTTAATGACCGCGTTGGAGGCTCTACTAAAATATTAATTATTTCAGTTGCGGCAGATGTTATTCGGTGCGACAACCCTTGGTTGTCGTTACTTATTCGCAATCTGACCAACCGTAACAGATGGCGCCCAAACTTCGGACTTTCCTTCCTTAAATCCTTATTTTACTTTCCTATCTTAGCTATACTTGATGTCTCAAACTAATTATCATTTGGATATTGTTTTAAAAAGTTGTAGACATCAGCTTTCTATAGTTTCTTACAGGTTGTCGTTTTGTGTTCCACGCGTATGCTTGTTGATTCCAATATTCGGTTAAGCAACATTGAGTAACTTTCACCTATTTTCTAGTTTTTTTTTCTTTTCAAGTTTAGTTCCATTTTCGCAAAAGTTTCCAGTAAATTCTATCGCTGTTGAGTTATTTGTTTGTTCATATTGAACTACACTTGTAAAATTTTCCCTTCCTAAATTCCGCAAATGCATCCAATATGTATTGTTGATTCAATTGTTAGTTAGAATAATCCAATAAAACCCCTATTCCTATCCTAAGCAGTCAGAGAATACTTATTACTTATTTAATTGAAAAAAGAAAATAAATAAATATTTTTAGCCATTTTTAGAATTTTTAGCGGCGAATCGTATTGGCCTCACATACCCTTATGATATTTCAAGAAAAAAAAAAATAACAAGGATTGAAATTTTTCGTATTTTGATTTATTTATTTGATTTACTTTAATTTTTATTCTACATATTTAAATTTTCTTCAAATTAATTAATTATAATTATTATTATTTTTTTTTTATGAATATTTTTGGTTTTGGGTTTTATATAATTTTTCTTTCCTCTCTCATATTATATTATGATTATAGGACAAATTTGCCCTAAACAGTTTAAATTTTGAATTCGAAACTTAATTGCTACTCAAATTAATTGTATCAATTTTACGATCTTGTCATATTTTTACCTTTTTTCCCCATTTAATTTGTGTCTGGGTTGTGGTTTACGATTAAATATTTTACAATGGCCTCCTACCTTATGAAATCAGAACATTTGATTACCGACGAATTTCGTATCGAATGTGCGATTAGAAATATCACTGGTTCTTTAGGAGCCCAATTTAAAAGTCTAGATGCTCAATTAAGAGAAGAATATCAGAATCCTACGTTCGAATTTCCAACGAAAGCTCACTTTCACGCCTTACAGTACCTCCATAGCGAGACGTCCCTTTGTGCGCTTAGACTTCAATCTATTCGGGCTAAATTAACGAAAGCTCTCAAAACTCCAAATACGGAAGCTGAAGAATTTGAAGTTTTAATAACACGAATACTTCATATCAAATCGAGAATGATTCGACTATCCTTAATTGATGAAATCAAGACTGACAAAGACAGACACAAAAATTTAGTGAAGTATGTGATCAACTTCGTACGATTTGTGAAAATGTAATATTAAACAATCAATCGGTAGATGATTCTTTAAGAGAGGTGAATGGGATACAAATAGAAACCGCCGATAGTCTAGATCTGCTGTTAACGTCTGGATACCTTGAGAAAAGTGAAATAATTCCAGAAGCTAATATATCTACTCCTAAAAAGTCGCTTGATCAAGATGTAACGAAACTTAATCAATCTGAACAACGTAACGTAGAGTCACAAAATAATGACGGCCGTGCGGCTAATTCATCGGGTTCAAATCAAACTGACCAACCCCAGACGGCACCAAACTTAAATATTGCGATGCAATCCTCGCATATGTCCGAGCCACAATTCGGGGTACAGGAACCTGTACCGATACCTCCTCTACCTAACTGGTATCCCTACCCACCGCAGTTTTTTCAGGCAAACCTGCCCAAGTATAATTCGTTTCCATCGATCATTCCTCAAGGCCCAAATACTTTGAATCAACGATTTCCTGGGAATCAGAATTATTTACCGCAGCTTTTACCACCCGTTCCCTCTGATCCACCATTGAATTCTACCGTCGCGCAAGCACCACAATGTTATGAAAATTTTAAAAGACAAGTAAATACCACTGTATATACGCCCCATCACAAGTGGAATTTAATGTTTGACGGATCCAGTGGAGGAATGCCTGTGGAAAAATTTTTATTCCGTGTTGAGCACTTAGCTAAGACTAATAATATCAGTGATGCTCAACTTATAAATGATATCAGTTTTCTGCTGGATGGAACAGCCAAAGAGCACTATTGGTTATCGTTAGAACGAAATCCAAATTGTTCATGGGCGGATTTTAGAACCTTATTTATACACCGCTTCCAAGATCGCAGAAGTGATAGCGACATTCGTCAACTAATTGACTATCGAAAACAGAAGCCCAGGGAGACATTTATGGATTTTTACTACGAAATCCTTAACTTATCTATGCCTCTCAGGGTTCCTCTTGATGATATAGAAATAATAGAAATCTTGCGAAAGAATATGAGGTCCGGTCTCAAAGCACATTTGGCAGGACAAGTATTTTCTTCTGTACCATCTTTAGTTAGCGCTTGTATTGCTACTGAGGATGCCTGGAAGGGAATGGGTTATATCCCCGAGCTTACCATGAACTATCGAAGTCCTCAAGTGCACGAATTAAGTCAATCGTACAACTTTGTAAACCATAGATTAATTAATTCTGATACACATCACGGTCAAATCAATGCTTTCAATTACCCTCCACCAAATCACAGTACAGGATCTAGAAGAAACGATAATACATCCACAAAAATACCACTTTGTTGGAATTGTGAACAGCCAGGACATTTTTACACCCATTGTGACCTGCCCACTAAAACATTTTGCTATGGTTGTGGTGAACAGGATGTGAAATTGCCTCATTGCTTACGATGTAATCGTGTCTCGGAAAACAGGCAAACGGAAATGCGAGCAGCTGGGTCTCCACATTTCAAGACTCGTGCCGCCCAGTCAACCCGACCCAACTTGACCGATTAGAAGACGTATCCATAACATCTTCTACCATTTCTAAATCTACACCTCATATATTCTCCAATTATAATAACAAATCGAATCATTCACACGTTTCCACTCATAAACGTCGCTCTATAAACTATTTCCGTGAAAAAAAGAAGTTGATTGCTCGAATTGCTGAAACAACTTTAATTGAACCTGTCTTAAACACGAATGACCGACCCCCGTATATTACTATCAACCTTGAAGGAATCACTATCAACCTTGAAGGAATCACTATCAAGGGCCTTTTAGACATTGGAGCTAGCGTGAGTGCATTGGGAAAAGATGCCCTAGATTTCATTCAAAAACATAAATTATTCCTGCACTCATTACCTACCTGTGTACAAACGGCGGATGGAACACCTCAAGAAGTATTAGGTTACATAAAGGCCAATATTAAATATAGTGGGAAATCCGCTCGGCTAAATATTTTGATTGTACCTTCTCTGCAACAGCAATTGTGTTTAGGTTGTGACTTTTGGAACCATTTTAATCTTCAACCTGTAATGTTGTCCGAATTGTCACCCATTAAAAGTACGATATTGCCTACCTCCAGCGTCGAGTCTAATCAACATCCCTTGACTGTCGATCAATGGTCACGGCTCCAGCTCATAATCGCCTCCTTGCCCAGCTTTGAGAAACAAGGTCTTGGTAGAACTCATCTAGTTTGGCATAAAATTGAAGTCGAGAACGCGGCTCCGATCAAGCAAAGGTATTATGCAGTCTCACCTGCGAAACAAAGGGAAATGTACCAGGAACTTGATCGGATGCTCGCAATGGATGTTATCGAGGAAAGCCACAGTTCATGGAGTTCTCCTATGACTCTAGTTCCAAAAGCCAATGGTAAGGTGCGATTGTGCCTGGATGCCCGTAAATTAAACGAGGTTACGAAAAAAGATGCATATCCTCTTCCATTGATCGACGGTCTGCTCAGTAGGCTTGACCATACCAAGTACATATCGGCTCTGGATCTGAAGGATGCTTTTTGGCAGATACCTTTAGATCCAGAGTCCCGAGAAAAGACTGCCTTTACCATCCCGGGGCGCCCACTTTATCAGTTTAAAGTGATGCCCTTCGGACTCTGCAATGCACCCCAAACCTTGTGCAGATTGATGCACAAAATGATACCTCGGTTATGTGATTGGTGAAGGAGGATTGAGACCCAATCTGGACAAGGTTAAGGTAATTGCAGAATATCCATCTCCGAAAACAGTAAGGCAGTTAAGACGATTTCTGGGCGTCGCGGGGTGGTATCGTCGTTTTGTGAATGGCTTCTCAGTTTTGTCGGCTCCCCTTACCAACCTCCTGAAAAAGGGCAAGCGGTTCCAGTGGACTGAAGAAGCTCAAAATGCCTTCGAGTCCGTTAAGTCGGCATTAGCCTCGTCTCCTGTGTTGGCCACACCAGACTATGGAAAACGATTTTATATACAGTGTGACGCCAGTTCCACTGGAATAGGAGCTGTGCTTTTCCAGAGGGATGAGGAGGAAGAAGACCGACCCCTCGCATTTATGTCTCAAAAGCTAAATGCAGCGCAGAGAAATTACAGCGTGACAGAGCTCGAATGCCTCGCTGCAGTACAAGCCATCAAGAAATTTCGTTCCTATGTCGAAGGCCTACCCTTCACTGTGATAACTGATCATGCTAGCTTAACTTGGTTAATGTCTACAAAGGATATTACCGGGCGGCTGGCCAGATGGAGCTTAAAGCTTCAAGGGTTGGACTTCGACATAGAGTATCGGAAAGGTTCGCAAAACGCTGTACCAGACGCTCTGTCACGCGTAAACATAGACGCACTCGATCAATTACTTGCCCCTGCAAATATTGACTTAGACTCGCCAGCATTTAGCTCTAATGAGTATACAGACATGATTAAGGAAATCGAGAGCTGTTCAAGAACTTCAAATGTACGAATTCTGGATGGCAAAGCCTATTTGAATTTAAATCCTACTGTGGATTCGTCTCAGGTTGGGGACATAACTTCATGGAAATTGATGGTACCTAAAGCACTACGGCCTTCTTTAGTCGAATCCGCGCATTGCGCCCCTCGTCTGCTCATTTAGGGGTAAAGAAAACGTCTGAAACCTTACGGCGATATTACTACTGGCCCGCTTTAAACTATGATGTCAAAAATTTTATTCGAGATTGTGACATTTGCAAATGTAACAAAGCCACAAATATCGCAAGTCGCCCTCCACTTAGCTCATTCTCCGTGACTTTTCGACCCTGGCAGAGGGTTTATCTGGACTTTCTGGGACCTTACCCTCGGACTCGTGATGGTAACACATCGATCCTTATTGCCATAGACCACTTTTCCAAATTTGCTATAAAGCAACCAGTTCGTCAAGCCACAGCTGACCTCGTGGGTAGGTTCCTAGAGTCTCAGATATTCCTGATGTTCGGGGTTCCAGAGGTTATAGTTACTGATAATGGGCGTCAGTTTGAGTCTCGAGTAGTAAGGGATATATGTATGTGAAAAATACGGCGTTCGACATATACGCACCCCTAAATATTCACCCCAGAGCAATGCCTCGGAACGGGTCAACAGAACGCTTCTAGCTGCTATACGTAGTTACATAAAGGAGGACCAAAAGCTGTGGGATAAAAACCTTAATGCGATAACGCATGCATTACGGAATTGCATACATGAGACTACGGGATTCTCGCCATTGTATGTAGTATTCGGGCAACACGCAATCTTACACGGGTCTACATACAGGATATTAGAGAACGTGTATAGTTTGACAGGAAATGAATTTAGTTTAGATGATAGATCGGATTGCTTCTATAAAGTACATGAAACAGTAAAACAGCGTTTAGAAAAAGCCTCGTCTAAATGTAAATCATCGTATAATCTCAGGCCTGGACAAATTAAATTGATTAATGGTCAAAAAGTTTTTGTTCGCAATTTTACCCAGAGTAAAGCGAGTGAACAGTTCGCCGCAAAATTAGCTCCTAAGTACCTTCCTGGAGTGGTTCTGCAAGCCGTTGGACGAGTGACGTATGCCATTAGTGATCCTCAAGGAAAATCTATGGGTGTTTATCACCTTAAGGATATACAAATTTAAATTAGTAATACTTTTGGTCAGTTCCTATGCTGTAAGACTCATCTCAGGGATAGGTCGTCCCCACGATCTGTTACGTTCAATGCATCGGCCTGTAATTTTTTTTTGTTTGCGCAAATTAATATTATTTTCACGGTCGCGTCGAGACCGTTGAGTTGAACGTATCAGGAACATTCATATGACAACCCTAATCAAATTAAGCAATCAACTGGTTTGTATTTGTATGATTGGGGAATTGATTGTTTTGGATTGATATAAAAGCGAGACATTTTGGACCGCTCGGGAGATAATTGATAATTTTTGATTAACAATAATCACGGTACGATGAGTGGCCGTTTTTAAGTGAAGGCCAAGGCGTGGCAAATATGGTTAAATTAAAATAGCAATAATAATAATAAAATATTGAACAGTTTTTTTTTCTTGGTGATTTGATTGGGCTTTGAATAAGTACCCAAAATACGAAATTTTTTTTTTGGTGCAAATGAATATAACTCCATAAATAATTGGATGCATAATTATTGTAATTTTTTTTTTATTGTATTTATTACATCTTGCATTATATCGATTGTTTAACGGTATAACGGTACGAAAGATAAAGTTAAGTTGAACTGTTGAATCATGAGTCTATAGAAAAAAAAATAAATAAATAAATAACATTTTTTTTTGCTCATAAAATAGAAATTAAGGAATAAAAAAAAAATTCAAACATTTATTCAAATTATAATATTTCAAGTTGTAAATTCAAACATTTAATCAAATAATTAAAGTTTAAACCGAAATTAAACTCAAAAATTTTAAGACTTAAGTTTATCAGTGTAACAAAAGTGAAGCGAAAAGGCACTAACAAATTATTAAAATATTTTGAAATACAAATTTATAGACATGTTGTTAAATCCAAATATTTATGGAGTTCCTCATTTTTATTGTAAATTGATATTGAGAAATATGGAATAGAAATTTAATTCGTCATATAGGTTGTGAGGTTGGTATAATTCTCGTTGGGTGAGTATTCTCTGTATGCGTCCCTTCTTTCTCACCTACCCTTCCCTGTTTTTTTCTTTCCCGTTTATATTTCCTCCTTTCCTATCATCCTTTAACTTTTGACACCCTAAGCGGTCTTTCAAGATTTTATTATCCTCCAACAAATACCCACCCCAGCCCTGAGCTCTAGTCGCGCTTTAATGACCGCGTTGGAGGCTCTACTAAAATATTAATTATTTCAGTTGCGGCAGATGTTATTCGGTGCGACAACCCTTGGTTGTCGTTACTTATTCACAATCTGACCAACCGTAACAAAGGGAAATTTATTTATTGTTACGGTTGTGTCGGTATTTCGTTTGTAAATTTAGTTGTAATACATTATAATTGTAATTTTATTAAACCTCAAAACTTACAAATACATATACAAACGAAATACCGACCCAACCGTAAAAATAAATAAATGTCCCTTTGCTAAAATAGCAACGAACTTTGCGGTGGAAACCAAGACTAAATGTTTGTTCTTCATTTGTCATATTCGAGATAAATGTTTGATTACAATGAATGGCCTGGCCTTTACATAAACAAGTCAAAGTAATTAATAATTTAATTTATTTTACACCAGAAAACAAGATGTCATATGTTTGGCGGTGCACAAATGTTTCCGACAAAGAAATCTCTGCCTTTGACATTTGAGCAAAATCTATCTATAAACATTTCTATAAACATTTTTGTTGGTTTTTGAGAAAAAGACCTATAACCTATCTTTATTACACTCGTAGACCAAAAATGGCATATTTCATTGTTTAAAAAAATATGAATAAGTACATATTTAAATGCGTAACTAAACGTTAAATATAAAAATATTCAGGCACAATTCGATTTTCAACATCAAGACACCTTTTAAATTTAAATTATCTTAATTATTTTTGTATTAAATTCAAAAATGAATTTGAACTAATGCAATATTTTTGTCAAGAGTGTACAAATAAAGAGTAAATATGTGTTTGTATGAAAATAAATGTAAAGTAATATGCGACGTTGCCGTCGTCATTTAGTTACCAATACTGCCTTCAGTAGTCATTATCAGACAATAACAAACAATAATTCGTCTTGGAACTATAGATGTTTTTGGTTAAAATAAAAAAATATACCCACCTTTCTCATTTTGTATAAAAATTGTAAAAATATACGCATTTCTTTTGTGAGATAGAGGAAACATATGGCGACGCAATGAAGTAGTCAACAGTAATAGTGCCAGTGTTTAACACGATTGGCAGCAGCTGTCATATTTGCGGTGCGCAGCCCATTAAAGTTTCGTCGTCACCCGGCATACGAATAAAAAAAAGAAAGTCGATCACACAGTCGATATAAAGTAGTAGAAGGAAAAAGAACTACAAAAAAATTAATCTAAAATTTACACGACACGTTTCGTTTGGCGACGCCATTTTGAGTTTAGTTCTTTTGTAAAAAATTGTATTTCAATTAATATCAAGTTTATTAATTTAAAAATAGTTGACAGTGTGGACACGATCGTATTCTACGTATCGTATTTCTGTATATAACAAAAAATATTTATTAAATAAAGTAAATACAAATAATACTTTAATTCAAAAGTTTTGTGTTTCGCGGAAGCATTGGCGGGTGCTGATTGGTATCAAGCCGGAGTACGTTAACCTAAAATATAATTGGGAGGACAGTTTCATACCCCCAAAGTTGGTGACCTTCGACAATTTAAAACGTACGGCTTGTGCAAAGTAACAACGGCGGCTTAATTAAGTGCGACAAAAATCGACACATACAAAAATTTTGTTCAACAAAAAAACGCGCTGGTAAAAATTAATTACCGAGTGGCAATCGAGGATAACAACCCAGTACAACATTTAGCAACATTATTAACATCAGCGCATGGTTGCATTCCGTGTTTAAGAGGGCATATAGCGGTGCAAAAACACGCACGGTTAACAAATCAACACGGGGTGAACATCATCGTGCAGCAGGTCGCGGATCAACTGTAATTACAACCAAAAGCAGCAAAATATACGTTCAAGTAAGTGTCCACACGATATTGTAAACTGTCATTTTAAATAGATTTTTATTTGCTAAAATTGTGTAACGTAACGGTAAATTTAACGGCATTACTGCATGTAAATTTTTCTCAAACATAAATTTAATTATTATAACGAATTGTAACGCTATACGAAGGGCGTGGTCGTGTCGATAAGCTACATTCTCTCATTTTATTTCGGTATTTTAAAAAAAAAAAAAAATCGTTATTTTAAACTGGTCAGTATGTCCGACGACGAAACGGCGATCAAGTCTGCGTTTAAGGTGTCCGTGAAAGCACCACCGTTCAATAGGGACGATTCAGAAATTTGGTTCCATCAACTGGAAGCCCAGTTTAACATTTCGGGTATAACTGCGGATCAAACCAAATACGGTTATTTAATAGCGGCGTTGGATAGTGAGACAGTGAAGTGCGTTAGGGAGAAAATATTAAAACCTCCTGAGAAATCAAAATACGATGATCTCAAAAAAACGATTATCGAACGTTTGAGCGATTCGGCAAAAATTAAGCTGGATAGATTATTGAAGGGGCTACAGTTAGGCGACAGAAAGCCATCCGACTTGCTTCGGGAAATGCAAGGCCTCGCAGGAACGCAGATACAGGACTCGGTATTGTTAAATCTCTGGCTACAACGATTACCTTCCCAGGCACAAACAGTCCTAACAAGCTTAGAAGAGAGCAACATCGACAAATTAGCAGCCACGGCGGATAGAATTTTAGAAGTCCAAAGGGTGACTGAAGTGTGCGCGGTCAGTTACGATAGTCCTCATTCAATGGACAAGTTAGCAAAGCAAATTGATGCCTTGACCAAAATGGTAAATAGCCTGACACATAGTAGGAGTAGATCACCAAACCAGTCCAACCATTCTCGACAAAGAGACAGATCCGTGCGTAAACGTAGTGATAGCGAAGTTCGCCGGTTTCCTTTGTGCCGATATCATTACAGATTCGGTGACAAAGCTCGCAGATGCATGACGCCATGCAATTTCAAGTCGGGAAGCAGCACAAGTGATGCTGCAAAAAACTAAAAGGCGCGTCGTTGATGGCGACTAGCGACGTTGGCCGCAATAAATGTCGTCTTTTAATAATAGATTTAGTCAGTAAAAAGCAATTCCTGGTAGATACAGGAGCAGATGTGTCAGTGTTGCCACCAAATATTCACGAACGAAATGCCAAATGCGATGTTAAGTTGTTCGCTGCAAATTCCACACAAATAAACACTTTCGGCAGTAAAGTCATCAAGTTGAATTTGGACCTTCGTAGGGAATTCATATGGAAGTTCTTGATAGCAGACGTGGACAGACCTATTATCGGGGCAGATTTCCTAAAACACTACGGGTTGCTGGTAGATATCAAAAATAAAAAATTAATCGATCCACTCTCATCGATCTATGTGCGTTCTTCGAGAATCATTACAGGACCATCATCGGAACTAAGAACAATTTCATCTGAATCATTAAATCCAGACATTTTTAGGTTATTGGAAAGTTATAAAGAGATAACCGTGGACAAATTAAATTGTGATGGAAGAAGGGTTAAAGTATCACATGTCATCGCAACAACCGGTCAGCCTTGCGCGGCAAAGGTGAGACGCCTGTCGCCTGAAAAGCTCGAAATGGCAAAAAAGGAATTCGACATTATGTTAAGTCAGGGCATATGTCGTCCTTCGGACTCAGAGTGGTCGAGCCCATTACAGTTGGTTAGGAGAAAAGATGGCTCATGGCGGCCGTGCGGCGATTACCGTACGCTAAACGCACAAACCAAGCCGGACAGATATCCTATTCCATTTTTGACGGATTTTTCTTGCCAGTTACACAATTGCAAAGTATTTTCTACTATAGACCTCATTAAGGCATACCATCAGATTCCAGTGGAAGAGCAGGATATTCCGAAGACGGCCATTTGCACACCTTTCGGGTTATATGAATTCACCAGAATGACGTTCGGCCTGAGAAACGCTGCACAAACGTTCCAGAGATGCATCCACGCAGTAATGCGCAATCTGAATTTTTGTTTTCCGTATATTGATGATTTGCTGGTGGCGTCGCAGTCGATGGAGGAACATTTGCTGCACCTTAAAATCGTATTTGAGCGATTAAAAGAAGCAGGTTTAGTCATAAACGTGAGTAAATGCGTTTTCGGTCAACCAGAAGTCACGTTCCTAGGTCACGAGATCTCGAGCGATGGTATAAAACCCTCATCGTCAAAGGTGGAAGTTATATTAAACTTTCCGAAACCCGAGACAATAAGCGGTTTGCGCAGATTTTTGGGCATGCTCAATTTCTACAGGAAATTTATCCCGAACGCAGCGCACGATCAAGCAGTGCTCAACGAGTTCTTAAAAGGAAGCAAAAAGAACGACAAGAGGAAAGTAGAATGGACAAGTGAAAGCGAAAACGCGTTTGAGCTTAGCAAAACAAAGTTAAGAGACGCAGTAATGTTGGCGCACCCTTCCTCGGAAGCGGAATTATCAGTTATGGTCGACGCGTCAGACACAGCAATCGGGGCTGTAGTACAACAGCGTTTAGCGGATGTCTGGACGCCACTTGGATTTTTTTCAGTTAAATTAAATGACACACAGCGTAAGTATAGCGCTTATGATCGAGAGCTCTTGGCGGCCTACAGCGCCGTCAAACATTTCAAACATATACTTGAGGGACGTTCATTCATTCTGTTCACAGATCACAAACCATTGGTGTATGCTTTACAACAAAACTTGGACAAAGCATCCCCCAGACAACGTCGTCACTTGGACTTTATTTCTCAATACACATCGGATATACGACATATCGCGGGTAGAGACAATACGGTAGCTGACGCCTTGTCGAGAATAGAGGAGTTAACTTTAGGCAGTGCCATCAATTACAGGCTAATAGCAAAAGAGCAAGAATCCGATCCTATGTTGGCTGAACTTATCGAATCAAATAAATCCCTGAAGTTACAAAAATTATTCGTATTGGGGCTGGACACTGAGATTTTTTGCGACGTTTCTACTGGTACACCGAGACCATACATTCCAGAGCAGTTTCGCCGAGGAATTTTCGACAGCGTGCACTCACCCATGAATCCGCACAACTACGAAAATGGTAGCAAAGAAATACGTGTGGCCAGGAATGAACAAAGATGTTAATGCAATGGCAAAAGCATGTGTCGCTTGTCAAAGATCAAAAGTATCTAGACACGTCAAATCGCCAATAGGAGTGTACGCTAATGCAAGCAAACGATTTGATGAAATCCACTTGGACATCATTGGTCCTCTTCCACCATCAGAAGGCAACAGGTACTGCATTACACTAATTGATAGGTATACGCGTTGGCCCGAGATTATACCTGTAGCGGATATAAAAGCTGACACGGTAGCAAACGCGATAATCAAGGAATGGATTTGTCGTTTCGGCATCCCGGTTAGCATTACAACGGATCAAGGCTCCCAGTTCGAGTCATTACTGTTTACGGAGCTGGCTAAGGTACTTGGGTTCAAACACAAGCGAACTACCGCTTATAACCCCGCATGCAAGGGGATGATCGAGAGATTACATCGGACGCTGAAGGCTGCAATCATGTGTCAAGGTAACGCACAATGGACCAAGACACTTCCGTTAATAGTATTAGGGTTACGAACAGCGTATAAAGTCGAGTTGAGAACCTCTGCAGCAGAACTGGTATATGGCGAGAGTTTGAGGTTACCAGGTGATTTTTTCGAAACAAGCAAATCGAACATAACACCATCAGAGTTTATAATTGGGTTACGAAGGCATTTCAATAGCATCCAACCCACTCCAGCTTCTAGGCACGTCAAAGATAGCACGTTCATTTTCAAAGATTTGAAGGATTGCACTCACGTTTTTGTTAGAACCGATGCGCTAAGGGCAGCATTGCAGCGGCCGTACGAAGGGCCATATCAAATTATTCGGCGTAGTGACAAATATTTTACAGTCAAAATTAAGGAGAGGACTGTAAACATCTCAATTAACAGGTTGAAGCCATGTTTCATAATACGGGAGGAGCCTCACGAGATCAACGCAAAGCCAGTACCACAAACAGTGGATACGTCACAGGAAATAGGACAGCAACAAACGGTCACGAAAAAAGTGACATTTAGCAATCCAATGGAATCGCCAGCACAGCCGGTCCATAACCAAACAAGATCAGGACGGCAGTCAAGACGCCCAGCTAAGTTCCTGGAGTAGCGTTCACTTCGCTCACTAGGAAGGGGGTAATGTGGCGACGCAATGAAGTAGTCAACAGTAATAGTGCCAGTGTTTAACACGATTGGCAGCAGATGTCATATTTGCGGTGCGCAGCCCATTAAAGTTTCGTCGTCACCCGGCATACGAATAAAAAAAAGAAAGTCGATCACACAGTCGATATAAAGTAGTAGAAGGAAAAAGAACTACAAAAAAATTAATCTAAAATTTACACGACACGTTTCGTTTGGCGACGCCATTTTGAGTTTAGTTCTTTTGTAAAAAATTGTATTTCAATTAATATCAAGTTTATTAATTTAAAAATAGTTGACAGTGTGGACACGATCGTATTCTACGTATCGTATTTCTGTATATAACAAAAAATATTTATTAAATAAAGTAAATACAAATAATACTTTAATTCAAAAGTTTTGTGTTTCGCGGAAGCATTGGCGGGTGCTGATTGGTATCAAGCCGGAGTACGTTAACCTAAAATATAATTGGGAGGACAGTTTCATACCCCCAAAAACAACATTACCTGCTACACAACAGAAAACTCCTGCAAAAAAAGTGACTCTCAAAAATATCCTATTAAATAGTAGGCTCGGGTGTACTATTTGATCAATAAATTTAAAAGACAAAATGTTTGCCGTCAAACCAAATTTCCGAAAATGTAATTGTATATCCCGATACATTATTTAGGACTCGAGCTACAAATAATATACCCGGGTCTTTTTTTGGGGGGATTTTTATAATCGGCACTTTACGGTACGTGGTTTTACATAATTTAAAAAAAAATTCCTGATACAAGACGAATTAAATCGCTATACTTGTAAGATAAGCATTACCACGACCTTCAAATGTTTTGTTATCCGACAAGTAATTATTTGAAAACTTCGATTAGTTATCAAGTAAAAATCTTTAGTAATTAAAGTAAAAGCATTTACTTTTTTTATTCACTTTCAAAATGAAAGTTCGGAAAATATATTTTAGACATAATTAAGTTTTAGTATTTCAGCAATTAATATTTATTTAATACCAAATTAGCATTGTATATATATTGTTGTTAAAGATTTCTAGAAAGTAAAAGTTTTATAACATTCGTGCTTTTTTCATTAAAAAACTTGAACCTAAAAACATCATTTTTAGTTGGATCCCTAAGGGCCCAGTGAAAAGTTATACCACTAAAAAAGCTTGGTAAAAATTATGAGATATGACTATGGCTCTATACTCTAGCCGATAAGTATCTGGTAGAGCTCTGTTAAAATCGATATGTAGAGTCATTCATTAGAATGATGGTAGAGAAGTGTAAGCAATGCAGATCTCTACTCAAATCTCTACCAAAGAACTATGGTTGAGTTTTTGGTAAAGGCAATTCTTTCGTCAAAACATATTTAGTAGAGTACTCTACCGCTCTACAGAGCCTCTAAAATAATATTAAAACTGTTTGAACATTTTTTCTTTATGGTAGAGGAATTTGGTTTTTAGTTATGTTTCAATTAGCTTATTTACTTGACAATAATACGCACTAAATAATCCCTGAGCGGGATTAAACAAATCAACATTTTGTTTGGATTTATTTAAATCTTATTGTAACTTTAAGTTTTTGTACTTAACGATAGACACCGCCTTTTTTTTCAATGTTGCCAATGGCTTTATTCTTGAATCTTTCTACATAAGAAACTAACGAGAAGTAATCAAATCTTAAGCTAAAATTATTACATATTTTAAGTCTTAACCAATGTTAATACTTATTGTAAGGGCTCACAATTTAATTAATTTAGACTATACTTATATGTATATATCGAATTAAATTTACAGGTTCATCAGTTCGAGTGGATCTGTTCTTCTCAGACGTTTAAATCGCGGCTGTTTTAGTATCTCCCTGGCCAATTCGTTGGGATGTGCTTCTAGTTTTGAGTAATATTTCGAACTGAATTCTTTAATTGTTTCTTTAACGGTTTTAATCCCAAGGTCGTGATGTATATTACTATTTCGAATGTACCAAGGAGCATTGGTAATATTGCGAAGTATTTTTGCTTGGGTTCGTTGCAGGAGTTCTCTATTTGAAGCGCTGGTGGATCCCCATAACTGAATACAATATGTCCATATGGGTTTGATTATCGCTTTGTACAGTAAAACTTTATTGGCTAATGACAACTGAGATTTTCTTCCCATCAGCCAATACATTTTGGAAAATATAATTTTTATTTGATTGCGCTTTGTTTCAATATGATTTTTCCACGTTAACCTTCTATCCAGATGCAAACCTAAGTATTTTACCTTCGTTTGTTGAGGAATATTTTTATCGTTTAATTTCACTGGTGGGCAGGCGCGTTTGTTTAGCGTGAATGTGACGTGAGTTCATTTGTTTTCGTTCACTTTTATTCGCCATGCCTTTAGCCACTCCGCGACCTTATTTAAATGATTCTGTAATTCCTTTGAGGCAATTTCAGGATTAGTGTGAGACACCAGGATGGCCGTGTCATCGGCCAATGTTGATATTATTACTTTGTTGGTTACAGGTATATCAGCTGTGTACAACAAGACGCCGCCTTATTATATTTTTATTTTCAAGGGTGGTCATTCTGATGAAGACGAGTACTTCCAATTTAATTTAAAGTAATTTCTCAAGTTTAAAGAGTGGTTTGAGAAAATGTTTGTTTGTATTTCGTATTTTAAATATTTTATTTCAACAAACAAAATATGTAGTACACATTATGTCGTTATTTATTTGTCAACTAAATTATTTGCGCCACCAACTGATAAAGAAATCAATCTTCTCCAGTAAAGCCGACTAGTGTACCATACAATAACACGATAATCTAACTTGATAAATACAATCATAGCAAGCAGCATAATCTAAAAAATAGAAAATAAAATTCGGAGCTATAAATTGGAATTCTTTATGGAACGTATAGACTGGCGGGAGATGAGGACCTACCTTTTTGCTTTCATCCCTTTCTCTGGATTTTTAATACATATTTCCTTTTTACTTTAAAGTTCACAACAATGATTGAATTCATAATATGAATTTACGTCGTTTTCAGGAGGTCTGAGCTAAAGATTTACCTATATAAAAGTTTTGAGAATATTCATATCAAGGTGTTTAACACGATTGAGATTCATACTTCTATCGTGACTGGCAAAATTACATGCCTGTAACAATTCTGTTGCAGTTTTATTTGTTTATTCAGGAGTAGGTATCTCATACAATCGAATTCGGCATGTAGAAATGTTTCCATTGAAAAGCCATTGACTAGCAATGTTAAAATAATGCAGAAATTGTCTTACTGTAATTGTTAATATTGTTAACATTTTGTATAACTAAGAGGACTGAATCTAAAGTTTTAGGTGGATAATAGCTTTATGAATATCGATTTCTATTCAAGTTATTTACTTTGAATAACCGAAAACTCGCATTATTTCACAGCATAAAACGGCATAAAAGCTTTGAGAAAATAAAATAAGAAATTATATATATATATATGTATATATATATATATATATATATATATATATATATATATATATATATATATATACAGGGTGGCTGAGACCAAATGTTACTAACTTCACTCTGCTGTCATTTGTGTAGTTGTCATTTTCGCGCATTAATTTTTTGACAGATTGAAGTTTGGTTAGTTGTTTATATGTGGTCAATAAATAATTGTTCTAAATTAATATCTTAATAAAAAAATCGTAATGGAATTCAAACGTAATAGTGTAATTGCACTGTATTTGGGTGGAAATTCACAAACAGCAATAGTTCGTCAGCTCCAGCATTTGAATGTGAATAAAATGTTTGTGTATCGAACCATAACTCGATACAACGAAACTGGTAGCATCGCTAAACGCAACAGAGGCGGTCCTAAAAAGACAGCAACATCAAAAGAAATGATACGAAAGGTGAAGAAACGAATCCAACGAAATCCTCGTCAAAGTGCCAATCAATTAGCCGCACGTCTACATGTTTCACGATACAGCATTCAAACCATATTGAAAAATGAACTACACTTGAAGCCGTACAAGATACAAAAAGTTCAAGATCTTACGGAGGCACAAAACAAAGTTAGGCTTGAAAGAACACGAGCATTGAAGGCCTTGGCCGAACGTGATGAGATTCCAAAAATTGTCTTTTCTGATGAGAAAATTTTCACCATTCAACAGCATGTGAATAAACAAAATGATCGTGTTTGGTTAGAGGACAAGTCCAACGATAATTTGGACACAATAGTTGCCATGCGCAAGCAATCACCAGCTTATGTTATGGTTTGGGCTGCAGTTACTGCAGATGGACGCACTCCTCTGGTTTTCATCGAACATGGAGTCAAGGTAAACCAAGAGATGTACCGCCAAAAGATCCTAAACGATGCTTTGCTACCTTGGGCACGTAAACACTTTGGTACGAACCGTTGGACATTCCAACAGGACTCGGCACCGTCACACAAAGCTCGAGCGACGCAGCAATTTTTACAAAATTGCGTTCCGCGGCTGATTTCGTCGAAAGAATGGCCACCATATTCACCAGACTTGAATCCCATGGATTTCTCCATATGGTCCATTTTGGAGAGTAAGGTGTCCACTAAAAAATACGAAAGTGTTGATGCATTGAAGTCAGCTCTTGTTCGAGAATGGAATAAAATTCCGCAAGCCCACGTTCGGTCAGCATGCAATGCTTTCTATGGAAGACTGAATCAAATAATCAAAGCCAAAGGAGGTCATATCGAGCAGTAACATGTTTTTCATAAAATGTAATATGTTTTCAACATATTCCACGAAATTTCAATAAAAAATAATCAAAATTAAAAAAATTACAGCGTTTTCATTTGGTAACACTTGGTCTCAGCCACCCTGTATATATATATATATATATATATATATATATATATATATATATATATATATGTATATATATATATATATGTATATATATATATATATATATATATATATATATATATATATATATATATATATATATATATATATATATATATATATATATATATATATATATATATATATATATATATATATATATATATATATATATATATATATATATATATATATATATATATATATATATATATATATATATATATATATATATATATATATATGTATATAATGATTGCTGGAATCATCATGCCCTCATATTTAATTTTCATAAGTTTTACCAAAATATCTCCAAATTCTAAAATTTGTGAAAATGAAATAATTTAGTTCTCATATTTGATAATTTTAAATTGGGCTTTCTGCTAAGACGACCGACACTTTCCAGGGAGAAATTCAACTCAGTTTTTTTCACCGAAACAATAATAATAATGTTTAGAACAACTTAAAATTAAGAAACAACATATTCTTTTCAACGTAGCAATAATTAATATACAAATTTATATTAAATAAGTTACATGCAATAAGCATGAAGACAATAAAATAGATAGCCTTGAGAAAACTCCAGATTAATGAAATTTTAAACCAAATTTAGACCAAATTTTAGAGAAACCTTATTTATCTCAAATTTGAAATTTGTCTGAATTTCAAATTTATTTTATTAAGTTATACTTTGAATAATGTAAAATCCAAACAACGTTCTGTACTTCAGCTCTATACCTATCAAAAATTAAGCAGAGCTCAATTAAATACAATGTAGAGCAACTAGTAGAGCTCTACTAAAATTCTCTTTTCCACATCGGTTGCAGTGCAGAGAAGTCTTTTGGTAGAATGGTTCTTTCGTGAAAAGACTTTCTATTAAATTTTATTAGCGCCCTGCAGGTTTTATCTATTAGGTACCAGTATATTTATCGCACCATTTATTGTTAATTTTATCCCCGCGCCTATATCTTCTGGAAGAGACGTGGCCCATCGACTGATAGTTTAATTAACTTCGTCACCGAGCATTGTAACAAATATATTCATCAATTTTGTAAATTATTGCGCTCTACATCTCGAAGGCACTCGATCGTATGTATCAAGAGTTTATTGTACAAGTGGACGTCCCAGTTCGCTGGTTTATTCGATTGAGAACTTCCTATTTTGTCGTATAATCCAAATGCTCAGGTCCCTCAAGGATCCGTCTTATCCCTCTACTTTTTCTTATTTTTTTTAATGACCTATTATGTACGACTCCCAACCCATTTCAATCTTATGCTGATCCTTTAACAACGTTCTCGCAGAGAGTTGATCTGATAGTTCTACTTGAGCATGGTCTCATTTTAATTCTCAAATGGAGTGAGATAAACTTGTTGAATTCAGCTCAAACAAGTTTCAGCCGTGTATTTTCCTGACAGAAATGACAAATATGCAACATCTTTTGAGATTAGTGGCCCCAGTATGAGAACGTGTGAGTCGATCGCCATGCTTTGTTTATCGATAAATTATAAGAACTCTTGTGCCGAACAAATAAATAAGTAAGCGGTGAGTGCAGTCGGGTTTCTTGCTTTTTCACATTTTAGGCCTGGCGCGCCGAAGCCCCACCTGGCTTCAAGCGACCGAATTCAAAACTGGGCATGCTGGGTGATTTCGGATTATAACATATCCTATACCCTAGATTATCTTTCCCACGGAAGGAATGTGGGAGCCTTACGTGTGTTTTACAAATATTTTACCGGGAAGTGTTCGGCGATACTTTATGACCGTGTTCAGAGACTGTCCAGGTCAACAAGCAGATTTGGACGTACACAGTTCACAGGCAGGAACTTGAACTAAAATTTGCAAAAACCAAATTGTTCCATCACACATTTTTCCTTCGGAGTACGAATTTGTGGAATATATTAGACGATGAAGCTTTCTCGATGGCTTATAACTTATAAAAATTCAAAAGTAGATTTCTTGAATGGTAACGCTGTGTTCGTTGCATTTGCGTGTAAAAACATGTTGGGATGGAATTCGAAAGCGGAAGCCCTCAAAAGACTTGGTTTTTATTTAATTAATAAGTGCGCTTTATGATATAAAACATCGCGATATATTTTTGATCAATTTTGGTATACCGACCACTAGTGCTGTGCCGAATACCGTGTTAAGTATTCACACGTAAAAATTTTTGACTAGTTCCCTATGATACATTTTCACAGATCCATGTGAAATATTTTCGTAGAGAATATGACTAGCAATAGCAACCAACAAGAATGAGTCAAAGCGAGAGTACATTTCAATTTAAAATAAAATAAAATATAATTTGATTATTAACAATAAATTTTAATAAAAAACAAGAGTCCCATCGATCTAGTCAGATTTACATTTTTTAATATATGTAGGTGTACCTCTTCTTCGGCTGAACAGCAGTGTAATGTTTTCCAGTTCTCTTGCTTTTAGGATGAATTTTACTGTCGAAAAAATTGTTAAAATTGGCTTTATTTTGCCTGAACTAAAATAAAAGTGCAACGCTAGCAATTACAAATATTAATTTCAATAAACACAAAAATACTTGAATTATAAAACGGAAAAGTGCAGTGTTAACAAAAACTAATTGAACGTTGTAAGGTGCTAATGACCTAGATTGTAGGTCATTACACATTGTATTTTGAGAAACATCAAAAACTCCACTAGCTCCACCGAGTAGCTCGCTTCAAATGACACAAAAGAATCAAAATTCAACAGAAACCATATCATTTTAAGAACTTAAGTATTCTCCGTTGTTGTCTCCGGCGTCCCTTAACCTAGCAACTAGTTCCACAACCAGGACAACCTAAAGAGACGAGCGATCTAACTGTGTCCACTCCGTCTATATCTACATCTGAAGATAACGAAGGATCGACCGCGACCGACAAAAAGGGTATAGGTACAAGTTCAATCACCTAAGGCTAAATGCAAACAAATAAAGATAACTGATTACTGGTTAGCGCAACCTGCATTGCCTTTATGTACAAGATTTCATAGCTTGCTCGAGGAAGTCGGAGAACCGCCCAAGCAAAAAAAGTAATTTTACCACCAATATTTGTGGTTATAAACGAAATCCATGATTCCGGTGTTTGTGGATATTTCACTTTAATACAATCAATACAATTTTAAAATATTTATTCAACTTAAATATTTATTTTATTATTATATTTTTTGTCTGAGAATAAGTGCTCCTTATTGTGAAATAGTTTCTTATTTTGCTGCAAGATCGATTTCGATGCTATAGCATCATCGTCAGTTGACTTACCTATTGAATTATTTCGTATTTTTCAATCCTTTTTATACTAAACTTTTTTGGAATTTCAATGATTGCGCCGGACAATTTTTTGATTCAGGAACAATTTTCTGGTTACGTTGATTGCATGTTGATTATTAAATCGTATAGTTTATTTGTTGCAGTGTTTATTCTTTTGTTCAAGATACATCGGTTGTCTTTATTTTTATATATTTCGAATTCTTCGGTTCGACTAAGCACATCCCCTTTCTTCATTCTATGTAGTACTTGTAAATTTGCTTCATAACTTGTGTAATTATGCTGTGTAGAATTAATATGCTGAGCGAATTTTGATTCAGGGTTGATTTTTCCGATTGATTTTACATGCTCCCTAGATCTTTCTTTAAAGGATCGGCCCGTTTGTCCTAAATAAAATGCCTGACAATTTGAACATGTTAATTTGTACACCCCCGTGTCCAAAGTTTCGTTACTCCTGTATATAAATTTTTGTCCCAAATTTCCTCACTGCCTCATGATAATTTTGTATACGTACAAGGAGTATAAGATACATTTTGTTATTGTGTTCTGTCATTTTCGTTGTTTGTATTAGTGTATCGTTTTGTGACGGTAAGTATCAAAAATAAGCCAATCGGTTGAAATCGGGAAAATTTTTTGATGCTTATGCTCACGTGTGAGAATATTTCACTTGCTATGAAGCAGGAGAATTAACAATACTGTGTTGTTCGTTGTAAGTATTTTTTGAATATTCTACTTTTAGTAAAGTTCTATTATTGTATAATAAAAAAAATGTATTTCTTTAGTTTTAACTTAACATGTTTGTTTATTAATTTTTTAGGTTTCGTGTTGCAAAAGCAGATAAATTTTTTGTTAAAAACTTAATTAAATCAATCAAATATTGTGTAAGTACAGTTTACATTATGTATAAAGGTTACTAAAAATACTTACACTCAAATACATTCAAAATACATATGTAAACTGTACTTTCACAATATTTGATTGATTTAATTCATTTTAATATTAAAGCCATCAAGAAATTCTGTTGAAAATTTGATAAATTTAAACAAATCGAGAATAATCGCAATTTGTTTTAACAAGCTGTATTTGAAATTGATAGTGATGTTTTACGAAACCTTTTTTACGTACAGCGTCACATACATATGTATGTACCTATTATTAAAACTCTTTTCTTATTCCTTTATTTTCTGTTTAGTTTGCTCACTACTACATGCATTTTATACATTTTTCCAATGCCATATGGAACGTAAACAAAATCATATGGGATTTTCAAATTCATTATTTTACATCGTCTTTATTATCAATTTAAACGAAATTTTTTTTTTTATAAATATAAATAATTTGAAATTAAATATATCGAATTGCAGGTTGTACACAATTTTAATTGAAATTAATAAAATTTTAATACACAATTTTGCATTTTAGTCAATTGATTTTTTTTTCAAACATCGTCATCTTCGCGTCCCTTTAAAAATTTCATTCGTATACGAAACCCTAATCTCAACAAAGAACACAAAATAACTATACGAAAAACTAAACAGAGCATGAATAATAAAAGAGCATTCGAACACACACACAATAACTAATACCATTACGATCCGGTAATTCTCGCCTCACCGACTCATGAGACGACCAAAATTTATATCCTGGAAGCCTATTCTCGAATTTCACATCCATTTTCCACATGTGGACATCTGTCAAAGTTGTTAAAAAATGGTTCGAAAATTGTAATTCGTATATAAAAGACATGCGGCATTGACATTTTCCTATATGGGGAATTTTTCCACATGCTTATACCCATTCGGAAATATTCCCTTAGTACCGAAAAAATTCAATTTTTATGAGTTTTGACAGATGTCCACATCCATTTTCCACATGTGGACATCTGTCAAAGTTCACACAAAAACGTTCGAAAATTGTAATTCGTATATAAAACACATGCGGCATGAACATTTTCCTATATGGAGAATTTTTTTCCACATGCTTATACCCATTCGGAAATATTCCCTTAGTACCGAAAAAATTCAATTTTTATGAATTTTGACAGATGTCAACATGTGGAAAATGGATGTGGAATTCGAGAATAGGGCCCCTGGGGGCCTATTCTCGAATTCCACATCTATTTTCCACATGTGGACATCTGTCAAAACTCATAAAAATTGAATTTTTTCGGTACTAAGGGAATATTTCCGAATGGGTATAAGCATGTGGAAAAATTCCCCATATAGGAAAATGTCAATGCCGCATGTGTTTTATATATGAATTACAATTTTCGAACTATTTTTTTACAACTTTGACAGATGTCCACATGTGGAAAATGGATGTGGAATTCGAGAATAGGCCCCCTGGGGTGCTATTCTTGAACCATTACGAAAATTTTCGTAACCGAAACGAATATAACGAAGAGAGGAAAAAAGAAATAATAAAATTTCGAGAGAGAAGATGAAAATGTAAGTTCCTAAAATGGTATTCTTGAAATCCGGATTACCAAAGTTTTCGCAACGGAACGTTACTAAAATTTTCGGATGGTTTTTTTATTTCTTATTGCATTTCGTAATGAAATCATTTAGATTTTTGTTTTAATTATATTCATATAAGGACGTTCATAAAACTCAATAATTTCTGTTGATGGTTAAAAATAATATGTATTTACATTTCGATAAATATTTATTATTTTATTACCACAAAAAAATACTAATGGGAAATTTGGGATGTATTTTTAAATGTCGCGTGTTGTAATTGGAATTGGATTGATATACCGTCACAGGCGGCTAATACTAATGGTACGTTAAGTCATACAATAATACCATCATACCATAATAGTATCGTACGACAATACGATCTAAAATCATATCGTCATAGAATTATAGGACAATGCCACTACATAAATAGCCGTGACATCAGTCTACAAAAGTCAAATCCCCAATATAAAGAGGGGAATAAAGATTTTTATTTTCCTATGAAACGTAAACAGAATCATATGGGAATTATTTTGTGTTGTCTTTATTTTCAATTTACATGAACATTTTTATTGATAAATATAAATAATTTTAAATTAAATATATCGAATTGCAGCTTGTCCACAATTTTAATTAAAATTAATAAAATTTTAATTCACAATTTTGCGTTTTAGTAAACTGATTTTTATTCTCAAACATCGTCAGACTTCGTGCTTTTTTAATAAATTTCATTTCGTAGATTACTAGATTAGTTTTATTACTTTACCAATGCTAATAAATAAACAGCCATGATTTATAATAAAACTAATCTAGTAATCTACGAAAAGAAATTTATAAAAAAACACGAAGCCTAACGATTTCCCTAAAAATCAATTTACTAAAATGCAAAATTAAAATTGTTAATTAAAATTTTATTAATTTCAATTAAAATTCTGTACAAGCTGCAAGATATACAATGTGTTTCGTCGTCAAGTGCCCGGCCGGAAAATTCGGAATATTTAAGTAAAATTATTGCAAAAAATCCTTTAAAGTGGGTGTCTCCTTTTCAAGTTATGGGCTCGATTATAATTCTGTTTGCAGTTTTTGAAAGTTCATGAGTCACTTTATTTGATAGTTTGCGCACTTAGCCAGGTTTTTTTAAAGAATGTAAAAAATTACGGGAAAATAACATTTTTTTTTTACTAAAGAAAACCTCTACTTTTTAAAAAACTGAACTTTAAGTCGAGAAAATGTCTATAAATGTCTGTATTATTATTAATCTACAGCATAATATCTACAAATTGACAAAACTTTGTTACTAGCTAACTCTTAAAAATACCGCGCAAAAATCACCTAGTAGGGAAATTAAACAAAACAGATGTTTAAATTAATGTCAAAGAAATAAAATAATACTGTTTTATTAATAATCAATAAAAACAATTTTTATTACAAATTATTAAACATTTTTAATTAAATCACATGTTCGAAATGCACTCCACCCTCTTGTAAACAAACAAAGCCTCTCCTGGGGGTAGATTCTGATGAAATGACAATTTTTCGTGACATTTTGTTATTAGTACAAAATATTGTCACGGAAAATTTGCGATTCTGATGAAATGAGTTATGACATTAACAGCAGTTTACAGCAGTTGCATTTCTAGTTTACCGCAGTTATATTTTAAGGTTTATTTTGTATATATGTACATATAGTACATGTACAAAATTGTCATTAATTTGGTTTTCGGTGACAAAAGTCTGCTGCATTTTTAAATAAAATATGTGTGAGTATATTTTGTTAATTTTTAATAATTCTTGTTATAAATTTTAATTGTTTATATTTTAATTAAAATAAAACCATATTTTATCTATTTTTATATATGTATATATAAAAATAGATAAAATATTGTTTTATTTTAATTAAAATATAAACAATTAAAATTTATAACAAGAATTATTAAAAATTAACAAAATATACTCACACATATTTTATTTAAAAATGCAGCTGACTTTTGTCACGGAAAACCAAATCAATGACAATTTTGTTTAATTTATCATTTTTTTTCTTGTGACATTTTGAAAAAGTCACTTCATCAGAATCGCATTTTAGAACTCACAACTATATTGTCATTTTATAGCAGTTAAAATTTTAGTACAAAGTCACAAAAAATTGTCATTTGTCATTTGTCACTTGATCAGAATCTAGGCCCTGATCACACTAGTTGTTGTCCAACGCAATTGTTAAGGGTGGCCTCTTGTTTCTGCTGCAGCAGCGAAAATTATTGCTGTCAGAAATAAAAATCTAGGTGCGTAAGACCAGGGGACCTTGGCCGCCAGGCTACAGGACCTCCTCTATCGATCCACTGTGGATAATTTTCATTCAAATGATCACGTATTATCTTTGCAAAATGTGCTGGAGCTCCATCTAATTGCAGCTGCGTTCGCCTTCTCCTCAATAATGGCACTTTTTTCATGAGCAAAGACAACGTGATTCCTGAAAATTCTATTAATACGTGTTGATCAAGCCTGTTTACTAGCACGTAAGGTCCAATAAGTCAATCGTGGATCATTCCCGCCCATACATTTATAGAAAATTGGCTCTGGAAAGCTGTCTCCCTTACGATGAATGGGTTTTCGATGGCGCAAACATGGAGGTTTCTTAAATTTGTTATACCCGCCCTGGTGAAAGTAGCTTCATCTGTCCACAATATTCTCCTTATAAAATTGACATTACTTCTTTGCTGTGAAATTATCCAGTTACAAAAAACTGATCTGGCACGATGGTCCACATCTCCTAGATGTTGAGCACGACGGAAGTGATAAGGATTAAGGCCTTGATATGCCTAATCTTATCCACAGGCGACTGATACTTGTCGTAGGGTCAGCGCATATTAATCGTAATAAATCCTCTTCCAACGTGTACGTTAATATTCACGCTGGGCTCGTGTTGTTGTTGGAATAATCCTTGTTCGGAAAAACGTCGATGTATTGCAATGAACGTCATATACCCAAGTACTGGCCTGCTGAATATCGACGCCTGTATTTTTCGACAGCAAAGCTTGCATTTCCATTACAGAACAGGTTTACAAAATGCATATCGACTACATGAGAAGGTGATCACGCAAATGTGTCGTTGTAATGATTAAGCGTTTACTTAGCACAAACTGTCCTTTTAATTATCACACAAATTTAAAATTGTTAAAAAACAGAACACTGAGAGTACATAGTGTCACACGATCGGTTAGCGAACAACTGAACTATTTATTATTACTTACCAATTTGAGTTTTCGATCATTTAAAAGATTTGGTTAGATAACATCACTATACCTAAACGGCTACAAACGCTTTTTTTTCGACAAATTGCTGTTCGAATATTTTATGAGTTAGGTAGTAACAATGTTTTCTGAATTTGTAGATATTATGCTGTAGATTAATAATTATAAATAAAATAACCATGTCATGGGACATTTTTTCGACTTACAGTTCATTTTTTTAAAAAGTAGAGTTTTTTTTAATTAAAAAACTCGTTTAAGTAAAAAAATGTGATTTTCCCATAATTTGATACATTCTTTACAAAAACCAGGCTTAGTGTGTAAAATAACCAATAAAGTGACTCATAAACTTTCAAAAACCGCAAACAGAATTAAAATCGAGCCCATAACTTGGGAGATATGATGAAAAATGTGAAAAGGTATCACCAACACCCAAGGGGTCACTTGCCGACGAAACAGATTGTATTTAATTTAAAATTATTTCTTTTTATCAATAAAAATTTTCATTTAAATTGAAAATAAAGGCAACATAAAATCCCATATGATTTTGTTTACATTCTATAGGAAAATAAAAATCTTTATTCCCTTAACACCACTACAAGTTTTTTTTCATGGCTTTTTATGTAGTGACATTGCATAGGATCATATCATTGTACTACCATACCATCAAACCATCATGCCATCACACACGACATAACATTATATCATCGTGCAATCGTACCATCATACAATCATATGTACCGTCGTACCATAAAAACAGATTTTTGGAAAAAAATTCTAAATCAGATAAGCGATTCTCGAGATATCATGGGTACAGACATCCAAACGTCCAGAAAGACGGACAGACATATTATTTTTTTTTTTTTGCTTTTTCGGACTCAAGGACTTTCAAAACTTCGATAAAAGTGGTTTTGGATCAAACAAATTTTTGGCCATTTTTGACAAGATTTCAAATATTTCAATACAATTGGTCTTTTTAGACCGAAGTAATTTTCCCTTTAAAAGAAAAAGTAGCATAGACAATCATTTTTAATATATTTAATTTAATATTAAATAAATAAGCTATTATTGACAAAAATTCACAACAATTATTAATTTTAAGCAAAGAAAGCGTCCGCTTCGCTTAATATTCTCAGTTATACTAACATTTTTAATCATCTCTTTCGAAATCTTCTTAGTTTTTTATTCCTCTCTTCGTAATTTTCGTAATGGCTTCAAGAATACTAATTTATGATTTCACCATTACGATTACGAAAATATTGTGCATTACGAAAATTTTCGTAATGTTTGAAGACAGGGCATTTATAATGATAAAACAAAATTGTTCCAAATGAACTTAATGAATGATAAAAATCACACTTTAAATTACACATTGCATTAATTAATTTCCAATCATTACAATTTTAACAAATAAATATAAAAGTTAAATAAGCAATGTAGCTTTAAGTAACATATTTTTTGTTGTATGGAATCACATATTCCATTTTTGTCCGCTATAGCCAATTGTCAATTGCGAAAAATCTCATACCCTTACACGTATTGTTTAAAATTATAATGTGGTCAAGCATAAAAAAAAATATCCCAAGATTTAGGTATACGACATGTAAATACAAAAATTTAGAAGAAAATATGGTTTTGTTCTAGTTAGGTAGTAAACAAAACCGAATGCATATAGTTATGTACATCGTTATCTCGAAATAAATAATACATATTTTTAAGAACACGTGAAACAAAGAAAAAAAAGTTACGCTTTTGTTTTCACTTTTTTATAAAATATTGAGAATAGGAAATATTGAGTTTTATGAACATCAATATAATTAACACAAAAATCCAAATGATTTCATTACGAAATGCAATGGGAAACGAAAAAACCATTACGAAAATTTTAGTAACGTTCCGTTGCGAAGCAATATAGCTTTAAATAACATATTTTTGTTGTATGGAATCACATATTCCATTTTTGTCCGCTATAGCCAATTGTTAATTACGAAAAATCTCATACCACAGAAAAAAATAACATATGCAGAAGAAAACCTACGAATAAAATATTGTCCTTTTTTTTCTGGGGTTATGTCGTTGGTTTGGGGTTATCTCAGAAAATACGAGAGTATGAATTTTAAATAAATAAATTTTACACTCTCGGCATAGCTCTCTCATTCTTGCGTTTAATGTATTTTAGCAGTTATGTATGTAGTATTTGTGTTGTTGGAACTCGTCTGTATCATAAAGAAAATATTATACTTTATTATTCTATGTGTGTGTTTAAGTGTTATGAGACGATGAAAACCAAAAACAAAGTATAAAATTGTACATTGTTGTTGGTTTTGCGAAGATTGATTTGGCTGACATTATATTGTATGCGTATGCATTTGTTTTAAATTTTAATATTTAACCGAATAAATAAACAACAAAGCGTTAAGGGAACAACCGTATTTTGCTTATTACATCGAAATTTTTACCCCTATTCCCTTGGTCGTGTCACTTCATTCGACGTGACAATTGTCGTGTCACTTCAACTTTAAATTGGTATTCCCTTAGTCGATCGAAGTGATAATATAAGAGAATGCGACGTAAAACTATATCTGTCACTTCAAATGACAATTGTCGCATCGATCGACTAAGAGAATATCAAAATTTGATTGTCGGTACAAGTGACAAGTGACACGACTAAGGGAATAGGGGTGTTTGAATAAACTGCCGAATCGAATTTAATGATTTGGTTATTTCACTTAAAAATACGTACTTAGAAAAATTAAAAAAAAACAAATGGATTTTAAAGTAATTAATTTTATTTATGATGCCTTATCTTGGTCGACTATATACGTATGTAGCTCGAATATGAGTATTAAATATATATTTCATATTTAAAAAAATAGGTATAGTTATTATTTGCGATATTATATTATACAAGTAGGTATAGATTATAAAACAAAAATATTCAATGCAAATAATTTTGTATTTTATTTTGAACTTTCTTGTCATAAAACCATTTGGTGTGCTTTCTTAAAAGCACTATTATTAAGAAATCTAGTAACTTATAATTATTACGGTATTGGAATAAAATTCCAAAAAAGTTTAGTATAAAAAGGATTGAAAAATACGAAATAATTTTTATGATGCTATGATTATATTTTTGATGATGCTATAGCATCGAAATCGATCTTGCAGCAAAATAAGAAACTATTTCACAATAAGGAGCACTTATTCTCAGACAAAAAATATAATAATAAAATAAATATTTAAGTTGAATAAATATTTTAAAATTGTATTAATTGTACTTTATTGAATATTTGTGGGATTATAAGTAATCAATTCTTAACTGTTTATCAATCCTTAACTGTCTTAGTAAAGGAACTGGCTGATGACAACTTCGATCTAAAAATAGTTGGAACTAACCAAGTTAAAATCTAGTTAAAAGATGCCGAGGTATACCCATTGGTGGTTAGAGCCCTGGCGGAGCGGAAGGAAAGCGAGTTAATTGACCTGGGCACCCAGCCACTCCCACGCTTTAAAGTTGAGCTTCGAATGAGTGAATCAAATAAAGAAATACACTCGATAGGTAGACTGAAGCACTTAATTGTACAAGTTGAAAAGCCACATACACCATCTATGCCACAAATAATCCTGATGGAAAAGCTCATTGTGCCAATGCAGCTATAATCAAAAACATAATTAAACACCGTGAAACAGAAAAGTATAAGAAGGAGTATCTACAAGCAACTTCATTAGTAATAGAAGATTGGTTAGGTCCTACAACCATTTCGGCCTTATGCTGCTCACCAAAATATGCAATAAAAATGGAACAACTTGACCATTTTTATAGTTTTTTTGGTCATCACTTTTAGCAGGAGGTGATTATAATGCAAAACACTAACAGTGGGGATCGAGGTTGATGACAACGAGTGGTAATCTCATCATGTATCAGCCAGTAAGCTTTCTTATTGGCCAAGTGATAGGAGAAAGACCCCAGACGTCATAGATTTATGCATCACCAAAGGAACCCTACTTAATTATATTAAAGCGACGCCATGTTTGAACCTGTCATCAGACCACTCGCCCGTCTTACTCGCTTTCGGAACAAAACTGACGGAACCACTTCAGATATAAGATAACAGAGAAACTGTTTACAATGTTATCCGTTGTATCGGATTTATGTAAATTTAATTAATTAAAAGGTTACCGCTGGTGGGGTCTTTTAATTAATTTGATTGATTGATTGATTGATTTGAATGTACGATCAAGCAAGTCTCCCGTATTATAAATGCGAATACCACACCACTATACTCATGTTACAACACGACACCATAACTCTCCCTCACCAAGGAAATATGTACCATCTCATACTCAGCTTTTCATGAAGCCAAACATAACAATATTCACCCAGTAAAGGAAGGCGCCACATCGATAACCACATAAGTCTAATAGTGTGATATCCACCCCTGGCCAGGCAGCCATCGTACACCTTTTTTACATATAACAAAACCGAAGGATTGGATAGGATTATTAGTAGGGATAGACTCGACCCGGTTACAGACACCAAAGCGATTGATAGTTAGTAAATTATTAGTATTATATATAATAAATAGGTTAGCAGAAGACAGCACAATCTAACTACATTATTAGATGATCATTTCTCTGGAATCCAAGGCCGGATACTCAGGACTCCCTAAATCTAAATCAGGACTTAAAAAATTATTAATGTTGTAATGTCCCCCTGTCCGCCTTTCATTAATTTCCATGATAAAATATTTAAGAAAATTTAAAATTACTAAGCTAAGATTACAAAAACAGCGCTTTTTTATTATTCATGGTCCTTCTATATCTAATTAATTAATTATTACATACTGCAACAAGAATAAAATAAACAATAAAAACCATTTTAAACATAAAATCTTACTTAAAACTAATCATAAATTTCCTACCGAAGAGAAACCTTTAAATATTATTAAACTAAATTAATTAATATATATTCATGAGCAAAACACAATATTACATACAAGTATTACAAAAATTAACATTTTATGAAATTGCCTATGTATAGTCTCTCACTTCTAAGCTAAAATTCTAAAAGAATGTTTAAAAATTTTAAATTGTTAAGTTATAATTTAAATACACAGCACTTGTTCCATTTGTTACCATTCTCCTGTAAATAGTTAATTAATTGTTTACCTACTAAACTAGATTTAAAAATAAAAAGTTGAAAATATATATTTAACCGTACTATTAAATTTAAACTAATCGGCAATTTCCTACAGATCTAGAAAAAAGGAAATTAATAATGTTGAAATTAATTATTTATTTATAAAAGTATATAATATAATTTAAACATTGATCATAATAATACGCAAAAAAGTCTAGAATATCAATAATTTAGTTAAGTACTACATTTACCTGTATATGATATTTACTAATAAAACTCAAATAGTTTTTCCCAGGTATCACTGAAAACTATATTACTTTACTACTTAATCAATAGAAAATTACTTATATAAATTAGTTAGTGATAAATAAAATAAAATAGATATCACAAGAACAATACATTTTCTAGGCTACCTAACTGCTGGATGCTTGGAGTTTCTGGATGTTGAGCGAGAATTCACCAATATTTCTGTAGCTTGGAGGCGATCTAACAATTATATATAATTAAATATACTTTATATCGACTACACCATCAGACAAAAATACCCGAACAAACTATGACACTTTGATTGATTGATTGATTTCAATGTACGATCAAGCATTAAGCAAGTCTCCCGTATTATAAATGCAAATACCACACCACTATACCCATGTTACAACACGACACCATAACTCTCCCTCACCAAGGAAGTATGTACCATCATACTCAGCTTTTCATGAAGCCAAACGTAACAATATTCACCCAGTAAAGAAAGGCGCCACATCGATAACCACATAAGTCTAATAGTGTGATATCCGCCCCTGGCCAGACAGCCATCGCACCCTTTTTGCATATAACCAAAACTCGGGATGGGAAAGGAATGTTAGTGAGGACAGACTCGGCCCGGTTACAGACACCTAATAAAGCCGATAGTTAGTAAATTATTAGTATTATATATAATAAATAGGTTAGTACAAGACAGCACAATCTAACTACATTATTAGATGATCATTTCTCTGGAATCCAAGGCCGGATACTCAGGACTCCCTAAATCCTAAATCTAAAACAGGGCTTAAAACATTATTAATTTTGTAATGTCATCCTTGTCCGTTTTTTCATTAATTATCTGATAAAATAATTAATAAAATTTTAAAATAACAGCGCTTATTTCCTTATTAATGGTCCTTTTATATCCAATTAAAAATTATTACTTACTGCAACAAGAATTAACATAAACATTAAACCGTTTAATCATAAAATTTTACTTAAAACTAATTAATTATCAATTTCCTACCGATCCAGAAAAGAAAATATATAATTATGAATTCAATTATTTTATAAAATTTATATAAAATGATAATATTACAACGCCACAATACCTAGATTTATTAATAATTCAATAATTCAATTAGGTACTATAAGTACATATATTAAGAATCAACAAATAAAATTAACATACAAATTCCCAGACAACTCTGAAAACTAAATTTAATTAATAAACATCATAATAACAAATTTTATTACTTAAATGAATAATTATTATAACAGGATCTTCAGTATTCCCGAGCACACATCGTCCACCCATTTATCCATCCCCAGCAGTGTTGTCGAAAGTACTACTATCGGAGTATTTTCCAACTTTCAGTTCACTCGTACTACTGCACTTCCCATTTTTTTAAATACAAAATACTGGAAACTATCTACAATGTTTTTATGTTTGCACTTACTTCCTTTTGCCTCGAAATATTCCCATGAAAATGTAAAAATTACTTTTGTAAAATTTTCAAAACGACATCACTGATCCCCAGCCGAAGGATAAGAGTAAATTGTTAGTAATTATTAAGTAAAAATAGTTAGCACAGGACAACACAATTTCTAAACTACAGCTTATTCACTACTTGTTAATCCTGGAGGGTTGATTCAAACTAAAATTTAAATTTGAAATTCGGGATTAATTTTGATCCCTATAATAATGATTAATTCTAGAACTATGTTTATTCTGAAAATTGGATTATTTTTTAGCAAATTAAAAAAAGATCCCTTTAAGTATTTTAAAACTAAATTAATTAAAATATATTAATGGATAAAACAGAATATATTACACATTACAAAAAAAATCAACATTTTATGAAAACAAATATGGAGACTTCTCAATTCAAGGCTAAAAATTCTAGAGGAATTGATTTATCACAGCAACTTTATGACACAGGTGAATGGTTTCCATTGAGGACATCGAAGCACCATTACAACAAAGAAAGCACAACCACCTCCTCCGGCACTACATAAATGTGACAGCTCCATGTCCAACCCTGGCCGGGTAACACCATGTTCCTTTCACACACAGCAAAATCTAAGGATAGGATAGGATAATTAGTAGTGATAGAAACAGCCCGGTAATAAACATCCAGGTATAGCCGACAGTTAATATGATTATTCAGTAATATTTATAAAAATTGATAAAAATTATCAGCACAAGACAACACAAAAATTCTCTGAAATAAATTATAAATTAATTCCCATATAACAAATAAATAAATTTTTAAAAATATTAATAATATTAATATAGTAATATAATAAAACTAAAATTCCAAACAGAAAACAGCACAACGGTAAACCAATGGTTCTCATCGTGTTTATCCTACATCTTAAAAATAAAAGTTAAAAATATATATTTAACCATAAAATTAAACTTAAACTAATCAGCAATTTTCTACAGATCTAGAAAAAGGAAATTAATAATAAGGTTGAAGTTAATTATTTATAAAATTATATAATATCATTTAAAAATTGATTATGTTACGCCGCAAAAAGTCTAGAATACCAATAATTTAGTTAAGCTCTACATGTATACAGGGCACTTACGAATAAAGCTCAAATAGAATTTCCCAGGTATCTCCAGAACCTAAATTAAATTATAACCGTTATACCATATCCCTACTACTTAATTAATCGAATTTAACTTAAATAAATTAGTTAGTGATATTGATATATTAAATAAAATAGTTATCACCAGACAATAGAATTTCTACGCTACATAACAGCTGGAAACTTGGAGTTTCTGGATGCTGAGCGAGAATTCACCAGTATTTCTGTAGCACGGAGACGATCTAACAATTATATATAATTAAGTATAATTTATAATAGCTACATAATCTTGTTGACATAATTAAGATAAACAAAAATCAATATATACGAAATTTATTACTTATCTACTCCACAAAACTTCAACTCCGTTTATAGACATATTACCCTGCAAAATCAAGCATGCAAAGTAAGTAAAAGAATAAAACAGTGAAAGGAATCTTAAACATTATTTTCTTACAAATTTTATCTGTGTACCATATCAGTAAAATTGACGTTTGTATGTGAAAACTGCAAGTTCCACGTTGTTCACATTTGTTTAATCCAAATTTGGCATGCATAAATAAATACGTCATTATGTGTTGCAAACCAAATCACAACTCAACTTAAAATTAATATTTCAAAATTAGTATTTAATTATCTAACATAGTTAATTTATAAAATTATAATATTAATAAAATCAATTAAATATAATTTAATGTAGTTTATAATACTCTGTAAAAAATAAATCATACCTAAATATACTCTTAAATAAATCTAAATATATCCATAAAACTTTATCTCATTTCTCGTACATATTACCCTGCCACTAAATTATGCACACATAAATGAATACGTCATTGTGTGTTGAAAACCAAATCTTAACTCAACTCAAATCATCATTTCCAAATTTGCATTTTATTTATGTATATATTTAATAGTATTAAATTAAATTAATTTAAAATCAATTTGATGCAGTTTGTAATACCCTGTAAAAAAAATTATTAATCATAAATAAATAAACTATTTTCAATTAATTGTATAAGACGGATTCCAATTCGACTCAAACCCATTCGATTATACAAAGTATAAGAATCCTATTTGAGTGTCGAATACACTTAAACTTCATTGAACCTGTGTATTCATGTTTTATCAAGCCCACCATATTTCATTATGGTCGTTTTTGAATGGCTTAGTATGCGTAGGCGAGGTGGAGGATACTAAAATACTCAAGTAAATGCGAGGTTAAAGTAGGTTCGCAATTTTAATATTTATGGTCTGCCGCTCTAATCGTTTTTGCAGCGAGTAGTTACTCTACAGGGTTCCTCTTATTGTTTGGTTTCTTTATTTTTCCAAGTAAGTCACAAGACACTGCGTTACTTCTTAATTTCACAAATAATATTTTAAATCTTAATGAATCGGGTTATGAGGTTGTATCTATTATTACTGATAACAACCAAATTAATTGTAAACTTATTAGAAAACTTTGTGGAGGTTGGGAATTTCAGCCATATGGTTTATTTAAATTTAATTCAACAAAGAAAATATTCCGTTTGTTTGATTCTGTGCATTTACTCAAATGCGAAAGGAATAATTCGCTAAAGGCTAAAACTAAGTACTGTTTCCAAATTCGTTCGGAAAACAAAATTTTCACTTGAAAATTAAATTATTTTACGACAAAATATTTCAGCATTAGATTATTATTACCCTGCCGGACACGCGTAACGCAAACGTTAATTTTACGAATAGTCTCTTCTACTAAAGTGTTCGTAAATGTTACACTAGAAAAGAGTAGAAATGTTACATAAATGATACTCTTGTCACATGAGAAGTGAAACAAATTTGCGAAGACTTATTTATGTATTGGTTTATAAAAAAATATTCGTAATGTGTACAAAACATTACGTACGGTTTGAGCATTATTCCGCAATTAATTATGAATTAATAATGACTACATATTTTGTTTTATTTTTAGCAAATATATGATTTTATTTATTTGATATTATATCAATTAATTATTAATTATACCTATACTAAATTTTATCACATTTATTTTTACTTATACTCATAAGTGACAAGATTAGTGCTTCTTAATAAAACATTAGATATATCACATTTCAATTTTATTTCAAGTTCAACAAATTCATTAAAATATTAAAATAAAATAACAAAATACGTAAATAGAAATAGCTAATAATATATTGTATATAATGTAAATATCGCCGTCACTATCATTCACTAAATTGTATTTATAAACAACAAAAATTAATATCAAATTAAAAATTTACTAAATATTAAAATGGTGGACCATGCTTTACTTTATCAAAAATCATATTCTGTTTAGAAATGGAATGAAGAAAACTACACGGTTATGTAAATTCATATATGAAATCTGAAAATGTGAAGTAGTAGTAGCAAATAAGAAACCGTTCGTAAACTGTTCGTAAGTGGTTCAATTTTTATGTATACATTTTTGCGCCGGCAGGGTATAAAAACCAAAAAGGATACATATTAAAGAGATTCATAATAAATACTGCAACCCTGGATGTGTATTAGTATAAATTTACCAACAAGAATAAATAGAATATAAAAGATTTAGAAGAAAAAACGAGAAATCTTGCAGGTTTTGGTTGCGATTGTGACGCTTTGTTGTTTTGTTGTGTACGTGTACAAACAAATATACTGTTGCTGTCGTATACATTCTGGTATTTACTAGCATGATCGTTTTTATTATTACCTTTCGTTTAAATTTTTGTCTTGGTTTTTCCCTCATGCAAGAAATTTTTGTCTAGGGTTTTCCCTCATTCTTGTAAAGAAAGTATGATCGCACGAACACCATAGTAAAATATACGAACGATAACGGATGTGGCTAATGACAATGACTCTTTTTCTCCCATTGGTTTTGGATAAATGAAAAGAATACAAAAAGTATTTTATTTTCATTCGAACTAGAGATTTGGTTTGATGCGGTTTGGCACAACATATAAGCAAGCGAGTTATTGAATAGAGTAAATAACAATTAGTGGAGTAATTTTTATATGTTTAGTTTTTTTACATTTTTTCGATTATTTTTTAAATATTTGATATACATATGTATTTATAATAATTGATTTTCAATCGAAGGATCTTTTATTCTGTACATAAATAGTTATTTATGGTACTAGTGAGCAAAACGAGATATTATCCATGAGGGATAAGTTTGTCCCACGAGGCGATAGCCGAGTGGGACATTATCCCGAGTGGATAATATCTCTTTGCTCACGAGTGGCATACAACGTTTTATCCACTTTTGGGGAAATAAATTTCATAAATTAATAAGACTGCAGCATTGAATTTTGAAATACATTTTATCATAGTGACCGTTCTTTAAATTGTCATGGTGTACTTTAATTTCACTACTTTTTGGAATATAGTTTTTCATTCAATTTGGATACGAATAATTTTTCAATGACTAGCTACTCAACATTTTGTTATACAAAATATAACTCACGTTGCCCCTAGCAACGTGGGTTATACCATAACAATGGGTTATTTTACATTTTCTTTATTTGAAATCAGCGTAGTTATCGAGCTATTACATATCAAAAGTGGATAAAATCTATATATTTTGATTTTTAAAATTATCCAATTTTGAATTTTTTTTATTTTGATATTTGAAAATCAGTAATACAAATTAGGTTAGGTAATACATATTTTAATTTCTACTATTATTGCAAATATTTTATATTTATTTGAATTGTTGAAATGGCTTTCTTCGATAAAGAAAATTTCAAGGTAAGTGGAATTCCGTGTGCTATTGTAAGCTGCAAAGCGACTAGAAGAAGCAAACCCTACAGAAAATTTTACGGTTTCCCGAAAGAAGATTCGGAATTTTTCCATATTTGGGTTAAACAATGTTCAATCCCAAATGAAATTACAGGCAAAAAGTTAATTATTTGCGAAAAACATTTTGTTGATTTTGATAAAGGGAAGCGCAAATTGAAAAAAATTTCTTTCCAAAATTATATTTGGCTGATTCTGCAACAACATCAAAAGACGCAAATACTCCTGACGAGGTAGATTTAATCAGTAATTTTGCAAAATATGAAAACATAAAAACATTCGAATATACAGACTGTGGAGCATTGCCCGAAATGAATATTTTTGATTTTGAGAATATAAAATATCCAAAGACGTATACAAATACTTCTTGCAGTATTGAAGCGGCCTGCAATAACTGTTTAAAACAAATTAAAATTTGTGATTTTTACAAAAAAAAAATATTTAGCGCTTAAAAAACGAGATGACATACTAAAAACCAAATATGTCACAAACAGAAAAGCATTACTTAATCTAAAAATTCGTACTCGGGGGAAAACTTCTTCCAAATAAAAAAATTTATCCAGAATTTATGATAAATCAGATTGGCAAATTGAATTTAAGTTCAACTGCCAAAGATTTTGTAAAAATGACATTATGTAGAAAATCAAACATCAAAATACACTGAAGAACAACGAAACATAGCCCAAAACGTTTTTTTTATATCCCCATCCTGTTACAGATTTCTTCGGGACAATTTAGAATTGAACTTACCATCTAAAAATTCAATTTTGAAATGGATGCCTATTAAAAATCTTGGGCCAGGTCGAAATGAAAATTTGGTTGAAATTTTAAAACGAAAAATACAGAATTTATCTTTAGAAAAGCGAAACGCAGTTCTATTATTTGAAGAGTTAAATATTAGACGGGATTTAGAGTACGATCGAAAACTGAAACTAACGGAAATGAAAGGAAGCCTGAGATGGCGAAATATGTATTAGTGTTTATGGTGAGAGGATTATTTTGCCAATATAAGTATATTTTAACTTACTATGCTTCAGCCAAAGATACGTCCGGTCAACAGTTGGTCAATTTAATTAATGATAACGTTAAATTATTGGATACAATTGTATTCGAAATACAGGCTACGGTTTGTGATCAAGGGTCTAATAACTGAAAGGCTTACAAATTATTAGGAGTGACTAATGAAACACCTTATTTTACATTAGATGGTTAAGAAAAGAAAATTTATGTCATTTTTGATACCCCTCATCTAATAAAATCAATTAGAAACAACCTAATGCAATCAAAAATGGAAACACCTGATGGTATTGTTAGCTGGAATATTTTAAAATAAATGTATGAATTAGAAAAAAATAGTTCAACAAAACTTTTGTCCCAAGATCACTTATCGGCACGTATATCCCAATACGTTTGAAAAAATGCGAGTTGCATTGGCTACTCAACTTTTCAGCAGAACTGTAGCCGCCGCAATAAGAACACGGCATACCCTTAATAAATTTTAATTAGAAAATGAAAAATATGCACTTGCAACACAAAATTTAAAAAAAAACGATAAACTATTCGACAACCTATATAGTAAAAATTTGTATTCAAAAAACAATAACAATGTGCTCTAAAACAAAATAGTCACATCGTTGATAATTTAAAATTCATGAAACAGTACATAAACACTTTTAAAATATCAAAAACAATCTAAAAATTTCTGTTTCAAAGGTTTATTAATAACGACTATAAATTCCATTCTACAGTTGTCGAATGATCTATTTCAACAAAACCATGATAATTCATAATAACTTGCAGATTCAATCAGGATCCGCTTGAAAATACCTTTTCAATCATTCGAGGTAGAGGAGGAAATTCTAAAAATCCCTCAATTTTGGAGTTCAGTAGAACGGTTGCTCAAATAATGTGCGTAAAATTATTAAAAAACACCAATCTTTCAAATTGCTAGAATGATGATGAAGAAAATTTATCTGGTATTACCGAATTGGAGAACAATGAAGAATGCACGAAAGCTGTATCTTGCGAAGAGATGAATCATATTGATGTACCTGATGAATCAACACAGATGGAAGATTTACTTGAGATTGGAGATTCTCTCGTCCCACACGAGGATAATTTGAATGGACATGTAGATGATGTTTCTCTTAAATATTACATTGGGTATGTATTTTTTACATGTAATAAAAACATAAAATGTGATTCTTGTAAATTGTTGCTAATAAAAAGCGATGAAACAATTTCTCTCAAAAACTAAAATAAAAATTCAGATTTTGGTAGCTTAAACGCTCCATCCGAACTATTTTTTAACTTTTCAAAATATTATTTGAATGTGTTTTCTAAAATTTTTACTAATACTCACTCCATACATACGAAATATTAAAAACTATATAAACGACAAATGCATTGAAATTATTAAATCAAAATCGGAATTTGAAAACATATTAAAGCAGAACAATGCATGTTACGGTCAAAACATTCTAAGTGGGTAGCAAAGAAAAACATTTCACAATCAAAATTGTTAATTTTAAGAGGTTAATGTTTCGAATAAAAAATATTGAAAATAATTTCTTATTGTGTATTATTAATTTTGTATTACAGATGAATGTGGTCGACATATTTCTGACAGGTAGAATTTAGATCTAAGCGGTTGTCGTTCAACACTTTAAACCCTGTTAAGCTCTATTGAAAAAGCCACTTTGGGTGTGTCTATTTCGTCGAGGTGAAACCGAATATTTTAGAAATGCTCTCTGCTTATTTCGCTCCTGCTCTAGATCGCGATGGCAATTATTCGAATTTAGTTAATTCGAATTGTCAAATATTTTAATTTTATAATGTAGATCTAAACGTGTTCTACATTTAACAAAAAAAATCTACTGAAAAAATTATTTAGTTGTTATGCAATGTGCTATTTCTGTATAATCTCTCCAATTGGACAGTTTAACCAGAACAAGAGTAGAACAAGCAATCCAAATAATATTTTGTTTGGATTTTTTTTTGTTGAATGTAGCAATGATTTGGATCTTCCTGATTTAATTCAAAAAATTGACAACATTTGATTTTAATTTAACTAAATTGGAATAATTACAATCGCGATCCAGAACAGACACAAATACTAAAACACGTCTATAGAAAAATTAAAAATAATTGAGGTAAATCAAAGTATCCCGGAACTATTGATTTCTTTTATAGCCTAAACAAACTCAACGCTCAAAACCGGCATAAGCCTATTTAAATCCCAGAATAGGTCATATGATCCCGTTTACACGTCGCTTAAATATAGAATGGTAACCCTGTAACTATTATAGCATATAGTGTCAATGGTTTTACTTTTATTTATAGTATTCAAGCCTTTAAAAGGGCTTCGGCGCGTCCCGCCGTTCGCGTTATTTAGGCTATTCAATTTTATGAGTACCTGTGCAAAGATAATATTTTTTTTCGCGTTTCTTAATCATTTTTTTTTTCGACAAATTGTAAGAACGTCTTAATGTGGGCCCAGACGTATGCAATACAGAAAAAAGGTTTATGCATTATAGGACAAAAGCGCATGGATAATACGGAATAAAATCGCTTTCAATTATTATTGATTGATTGTTTTCCTTTTTGTGGGGTTGTAACGATTCAATGGTAGGCGAGGGGGCCACCAAAAATATAATGTATTTGATGCCATGATTTGCCCACATCGTTATCATAATTGTTTGTTTATTTAAATAACAAGAGGCTTCAAAGGCGGACTATTTTAGCTTGGCTAAGGCTCATCGGATGGGTGGGTGGAGAATGAAGCATAGTTACATCTTGTATTGCCGCCAAAGGAACAATAAGGATAGAAAAATAAAAATTCAGCACACACGGATACCCCTATTTACCCAACACTTAACTACCCATCATGGTCACAACCTATCTTGACAAACACCTATCTCATGGCGGTCTTAAATAATAATTAATAATAATAATTGAAAGAAATTGAATCAATTGCAAGTCCAACTTTTAATTAAATCATAAGAGAAAAAAAATAATAATACAAAATTACAGAAATAAAGAAAATTTACAATCAGAGAAAATAAGAATATAATGATTAGCCTAAGTTATTTTGGTGCACCGAAATAAATTTGAATTTAGAATTAAAAACTTAGCTACCACCACCATGCGAACCTTAAGGGTTAATTAATTAAAGTAATAATAAACAGTTTTATAATAATAATAATAACAATTTATGATAATAATTAAGAGAAAACCTGGTTTGATTGTTGGTGATGTGTCTATAATGATGATGATGATTATTTGTGTTATCAGCTAAGATTTATTGATGTTACTCATTACTGCTACGCCATTATATTTCATTTTATTGTATAATATTTGACCGCATACATAATTGTAAACAGTACGATCAATGGTAAAGATGATATGGATTGTGTATACAGTTCGGAACACAATCTAGATTAACGGCGTGGATTACAGTCTCAATTGATCTCAAAAAAATAATTTTGGACAATACTATACACAATAATGAAGAATTAATATTATGACTCATTCACAAATGGTTTTTATTTTTATTTAGGGATTTGCTTATGATTAACACTTGAATGAAAAATTTACTTCAAATATTTTCCACAGTATATTTTATATCCCTCTTTTTCGTATCATTTTATCTCTCTTATTTGCATCATATTCCAGTTAAACAAAAAACTAAAAAAATGATGGACGGTTTTTTTTTTGTTTTTTATCGAATAAGAGGGATAATGTGAAAAATATAAGTAAATTAGTGATTTTGGGATGGGCAAGCAGGATGTACGTCGTATGTCTTTTCATCATTTAAAATTATTAATAAAATTACAGTTTATAAATATTTTTCTGACTTATTTTCCATTTTTAGCTAATTTTGATTTATCTTTAAATCATTATTCAATTTACCATTTTATTAGTTTTAAATTTTACAGAAAATTACAGGAAATAAAAATATGTACAACATTTCTTTCGTACGCATGAGATAACACTGAATTGTTTTTTTTATTTTTCAAATGTATATTCTCTGTTTTTCTCTATTCTTTGGACACCAATACAATTTACCAATACTATTGCCTTCCGGTAATTCTCAACTCAATCCTCAAATTGCGACCAAAATCGCTACCCAGAAAGCAAAGCGTGACCGAGCCGCCGGCCTACTCGATATCCTTTAATTTCACGCACGAGTTTAGGAATTTGCATTAAATTCTTGTTCTCACGATTAAACAGAACTCGGTGAGTGTCACCTTAGTCTTGTCTAGTGCAGATGCATAACCTTTCTCTCGACTGACATCGGCCACCTTCGTACTCATCCATCAAAATCCAACTCTCACACACATTTTGACAATGGACCCGATCAACAGTGAGTGCAAATTCGGCTTGTCAATATTTTCAAGAATTTAGAATTTAGCAGTATGAAGAGAACTTAGAAATCATAATATGTATCTGAATATTGATACTCCATCAAATGTTTATAGTTGCTAATGTTTCGCCTCTAAAACCCGACCTGAAATATTCCGTTTTGGGCTCACTAATTTTGTCACATACGTACATATGGACACTGAAAAATGTACAATCGGATCAAATCCATTGAGTCCAATCACGCAGATATCATCTGCAAAGACGATAACGGCTCTAGATTGTGCCCAGTGTCTGAGGTGTGCCATTTTTACGCTCGATACTCCAACAGAAAATTAAAGAGTTTTGGCGACTGAGTATTTTTTTGTAATGGTCAATTTTTCTTTGAAAAATCTTGCTTAGGTGAGTCCAAGTTTGTTAATAGAACTTTTAGTCTTGAAAGTATATGGTTACCATTTCATAAGATCGTGCAAGTACATCCTCCTTCTCTTATCGGTCGAAATTTCATATCGGGAGTGTGGACGGTATTTCTCATTCTTGTTTATCGTAGTACCGCAGGTCATTCAAATCGTTGTAAAATGTTTTTTGTTAGTTGGCCTGGCTAACTGCAGCCTTTGCGTATATCCAGGTTAGCGATAGGTTGGGTAGTCTCATTTGCTATCGGATCGAAACCGACCCCAAGATTGGCAAGGCCATCTCCACTGTAAAGCCGTTTAAATAGCCTTCCTTGCCTTCCGACATGTTCCTTAGGCCCTTAAAAGTGCCCCGTTTTTGTGATGAACTAATGATTGAGTGCCGATCCTAAATTTTGCTTCCGGATACATTAGCAGCATACATAATATAATAAAATAAACTTTGTTTTAAGTCTGATGGATGCTACTTATCCAATAAATTCGTATTATATATCAGTTGACTTACCTTAAACGGTTGTGGAGCTTACACAATTACATACACATTCAAATATCGACTACTTAGAAAAAAAATACAACCTCACTTATAGTTCAATAAGAAAATTTACAACACTATTTGCGATCTCAGCTCTCATTGTCGTAGTGGTACACGAATATAAAGCTTATGTGAATTAATATAAGAGCAAACATAACCTTAGCGCTATAAGACGGTAGAAATATTTAATTTGATTATATTTTTATAAATTAGCGTGAGTAATTTATAAATAGAAAATTTCAAAATAATTTTAATAAATTTCAATGATTTATTACAATGAAAAGGATTCTTTTAATACTTAGAAGATTTCAAAGCTTCGCAACTTTTATGAAAATAACACTAATTATTTGTACTAAACCAAAATAATAAAATACGACCCAAATGTGGCAAAAAAATCTTCCAGCCAATTTCGGATCATTCTACCATCCAATTTCCGATTCACCCGAGCAGAACTACGAAAAAATTCTAAAAATTAATATGTGTAGGTACTCATAATATTAGCTAGAGGTCGAAATAAAAATACAACAACCTGAAAATCATTCAAAACCAAAATTATTAAAAGGTTCGTGCAATATAGGCTAGAAAAAATAACAAAACGAAATTATTATCGTCCTTTGCTCAAGCATAGACACCTACATGTATCCAGACACAGTATTATGTTTTGCACTAACACACATATACGGTCTATTGAATGAAATTGAACAACGGACACAAATTAACAAAAAATGCATGGGAATTGTTTTTTGGATGATTTTCATTGAAATGCAAATAAAACTACAATTTTTTTTTTAATTTTAATAATTCAACAATATTTAATAATACATAAATAATAAAATAAATAAAACATAAATTTTGGAATTCAATTCATTTTTGACTAATATATAACTAATATTAATGAAATTAACATTAAATAAAACATTTTTAAACAATAAGTAGGAATAACGAAAATTTATCACAATACATATTTCATTAGGTAATTACTTATAAAGAAAATTATAAAGGTATATATTATCACATATCAAGAAAATTTATAAAAAATTGTTTAATTTTCTTTTATTAAAATTTACTTTGGCAAAGTTATGGTTTACTTCCTTGCAGTAATTTAACAATATAATGTTTGCCATGGGAAATAATAACATTTATAATAATTTTATTTGATCGGTCAAAAAATTCAGCTCGTTATAAAATTCAAAGTCGTCAGGGATGTTTTCTAAAGCCAAATTCATTATGTTAAGCGCATTTTCCAACAGGGTGTTACAATCTTTAGAAGTATTAATATTTTCAAAATTTTTATATCTTACCAACAGATTTTCCAATTGAGACCAGAGTGTTAATTTTAAAGTATTTGGAAGAATCCAATTTAAATCTTGCTTACTTACTAACTCACTATATGTAAAAATATTGACCTTCAAATCACTGCAAATCACTATTCTTATTTTGAAATTACATCCTTTTTGTAAATCACCATCAACTATGTAAAAAGTCAAACTAGCTTTTTGTTCGAAAGTCTTATACTCTGTTAAAATGTTTTTGTTCATTTTCTCTTTATAATTTTGTAGAACGTCCTGATATCCCTTAATCATGTCGGCTTGCAGAATAGCTTCATTATTTTTCTCAATTCTACAATTGATTTCTTCTAGTCGCTTTTCTGGTGGCTTACGTTTGTTTGGCGGTTCGTGTTGATGAGGTTGGCCGGGAAAAACTGTTGGAATGCTCCCATTTAACAATTTTGATCGTGAAATTGGGTAATTTGTATCTTCGTTTCTCAGCATTAAATTTTTTTGCACTTGACCTGGTAAAAAATGTTGTACGCATATCGCCTAGTACTTCGACGGCTCCCAATTTGGCTTTTTAATAGCTGCTATCCATTTAAATTTCAAATTTGAATCCACAGGAAAAGAAAATGTCGGAATTGTCTCACTATTGTTTTCTTTATTTTGGGTCGAATTACTCAAGCACCCATCAACACAACATCTTCGAGGCATATTTTCTAATTGTATTCCATTAAATACGGAATTTGTTTATAAAAGCCGAACTGTAATATTATAATAACACAACACTAAAATAATTAATTGAAAACATTAAATAATTCAAATAAATCCAGTGACATTACCTTAAAACACAACGTTCCACTTCGAAATATAGAGAGAAACTAAACAAATTCAATAAAGAAAAAATTCAATACACACATTGACAAAAATATTACTGTGTCTGGATACATGTAGGTGTCTATGGCTCAAGTCAGATTCTTTCTATGTATTATTTAATTTTATACTCAAAATGTTATGTTCTATTGTATAAAGTTTATTTCACATTGTTCACTAATACACATCCAGTGTTGCAATATTTTACACCAACATTGCCATAGTAGATTTACTTATATGACTATGTATTTCTTTAATATGTATGTATGTATCCTTTTTGAAAAAACAAAATTTTAAATTTAAACCCGTCTACCGCGAATTTTATTACAATTATCTGGAAATAGTGGAGCGTGGCTAACGTAAACAATTTTTCTAATGTGTTTCATAAACAACAAATTCGCGCGGGAAGTGTTCAGTTTATGTCAATTAAATTATAAATTTCTTAAAGCTTTTGCTTTGTAGCTTCAATCTTGGGATTGTCCTGAACAGAAACATCCTTTTAAATTAAGTAAAGAGACTGTAACGAGCGCATAACTGCGCCGTCACAATATTTTTGTATGAGGTGTATTTCGACTAAATGACTAATGCAAACATTTGCATTTAAGCTTTTATCTGCATTTATTTTTAATAAATAGATAAGGCAGACCAATAATAAATAGATAAGGCAAAATAATAATGAAAATCACAAACGGATGGTTAAATGGTTTGCTAATAGATACTGCGCGTTGATGTTGTTTTGTGATCTGGGGTGCTATTCTTGAAACATTTCGAAAATTTTCGTAATGCTATTTTCGTAATAGTAATGGTGAAATCATAATTTAGTATTCTTGAAACCATTACGAATATAACGAAGAGAGGCAAAAAGAAATAATACAATTTCAAGAGAGAAGATGAAAACGTAAGTTCCTAAAATGGTATTCTTGAAATCCGGATTACGAAAATTTTCGCAACGGAACGTTACTAAAATTTTCGGATGGTTTTTGTGTTTCTTATTGCATTTCGTAATGAAATCAGTTAGATTTTTGTTTTAATTATAATTATATAAGGACGTTCATAAAACTCAATAATTTCTGTTGATGGTTAAAAATAATATGTATTTACATTTCGATAAATATTTATTATTTTATTACCACAAAAAAGGGTACCTATTTGCTTGTGGTATGTTTATTATTTTCTTAAAAATAAGGGTAATAGCTACAATACTAATGGACAATTTGGGATGTATGTATTTTTAAATGTCGCGTGTTGTAATTGGAATTGGATTGATATACGGTCACAGGCGGCTAATACTAATGGTATGTAAAGTCCTACAATCACACCATCATAACATAATAGTATCGTACGACAATACGATCTAAAATCATATCGTCATAGAATCATAGGACAATGGCACTACATAAATAGCCGTGACATCATTTTACAAAGCTCAAATCCCCAATATAAAGAGGGGAATAAAGAATTTTATTTTCCTATGAAACGTAAACAAAATCATATGGGAATTATTTTGTGTTGTCTTTATTTTCAATTTAAATGAACATTTTTATTGATAAATATAAATAATTTTAAATTAAATATATCGAATTGCAGCTTGTCCACAATTTTAATTAAAATTAATAAAATTTTAATTCACAATTTTGCGTTTTAGTAAACTGATTTTTATTCTCAAACATCGTCAGGCTTCGTGCTTTTTTTTACAATTTCATTTCGTAGATTACTAGATTAGTTTTATTACTTTATCAATGCTACAACATAAACAGCCATGATTTATAATAAAACTAATCTAGTAATCTACGAAAAGAAATTTTGACAAAAACACGAATCCTAACGATTTCCCTAAAAATCAATTTACTAAAATGCAAAATTGTTAATTAAAATTTTATTAATTTCAATTAAAATTCTGTACAAGCTGCAAGATATACATTGTGTTTCATCGTCAAGTGCCCGGCCGGAAAATTCGGAATATTTAAGTAAAATTATCGCAAAAAATCCTTTAAAGTGGGTGTCTCATTTTCAAGTTATGGGCTCGATTATAATTCTGTTTGCAGTTTTTGAAAAGATGAAGTTTATGAGTCACTTTATTTGATAGTTTGCGCACTTAGCCAGGTTTTTTTAAAGAATGTAAAAAATTACAGGAAAATAACATTTTTTTTACTAAAGAAAACCTCTAATTTTAAAAAAACTGAACTGTAAACCGTGAAAATGTAACATTAAGTTAAATATTTTAATTATTATTATTAATCTACAGCATAATATCTACAAATTGACAAAACTTTGTTACTAGCTAACTCTTAAAAATACCGCGCAAAAATCACCTAGAGAAAGTAGGGAAATTAAACAAAAAAGATGTTTAAATTAAAGTCAAAGAAATAAAATAATACTGTTTTATTAATAATCAATAAAAACAATTTGTATTGCAAATTATTAAACATTTTTAATTAAATGACATGTTCGAAATGCTCTCTACTCTCTTGTAAACAAACAAGGGCTCTCCTGATCACACTAGTTGTTGTCCAACGCAATTGTTAAGGGTTGCCTCTTGTTTCTGCTGCAGCAGCGAAAATTCTTGCTGTCAGAAATAAAAATCTAGGGGCGTAAGATCAGGGGACCTTGGCGGCCAGGCTACAGGACCTCCTCTACCGATCCACCGTGGATAATTTTCATTCAAATTATCACGTATTATCTTTGCAAAATGTGCTGGAGCTCCATCTAATTGCAGCTGCATTCGCCTTCTCCTCAACAATGGCACTTTTTCCATGACAACGTGATTCCTGAAAATTCTAATAATACGTGTTGATCAAGCCTGTTTATTACCACGTAAGGTCCGATAAGTTAATCGTGGATCATTCCCGCCCATACATTTATAGAAAATTGGCTCTGGAAAGCTGTCTCCCTTACGACGTTTGGGTTTTCGACGGCGCAAACATGGAGGTTTCTATAATTTATTATACCCGCCCTGGTGAAAGTAGCCTTATCTGTCCACAATATTCTCCTTATAAAATTGACATCACTTCTTTGCTATGAAATTATCCAGTTACAAAAAACTGATCTGGCACGATGGTCCACATCTCCTAGATGTTGAGCACGACGGAAGTGATAAGGATTAAGGCCTTTTTGACCTCGATATGCCTAATCTTATAGACAGGCGACTGATACTTGTCGTAGGGTCAGCGCATATTAATCGTAATAAATCCTCTTCCAACGTGTACGTTAATATTCGCGCTGGACTCGTGTTGTTGTTGGGATAATCCTTGTTCGGAAAAACGTCGATGTATTGCAATGAATGTCCTATACCCAAGTACTGGCCTGTTGGATATCGACGCCTGTATTTTTCGACAGCAAAGCTTGCATTTCCATTACAGAACAGGTTTACAAAATGCATATCGGCTACATGAGAAGGTGGTAGATCACGCAAATGTGTCATTGTAATGATTAAGCGTTTACTTAACACAAACTGTCATTTTAATTATCATACAAACTTAAAATTGTAAAAACACAGAACACTGAGAGTACATAGTGTCACACAATCGGTTAGCGAACAACTGAACTATTTATTAGTACAGTAGAATTCGCTTATAATGAACGGTCATGGGACAAATAATTTTGTTCATTATAAACGTGTGTTCATTTTAACCGTAAATACTTGGTTTGTGCATTCGAAACTAACTTACATATGTAACTTATGTAACTGTGATTTCCAAAAATTTACGAAAGTTAAAAAAAATACATAGACACCAGAAAAAAACTCAAAATATTTCCCTATTTCCGTTACATTGTTTCTAGTAATCTAGTATATGTATGCACTATACACGAATCCATACACACATTACATTAAAAAAAAAATATGTACGCAAAATTATGTGTGTGAATATGAATGAATAGACCAAAATATAATTAAAAAAACGAAACAACATGATCGATGTTCATTATAACAGTAGATTTTTGTACTTAACAGGTATTGTAGGAACATATAAACGAAGTTCATTATATGTAGTGGAAACAAGAAAAATTGATTATGTAAATTTAAGGGACTTAAAAAATCGTTCATACTAACCGTGTGTTCATTATAAGAAGGGTTTGTTATAAACGAATTCTACTGTACTTACCAATTTGAGTTTTCGATCATTTAAAAGATTTGGTTAGATAACATCACTATACCTAAACGGCTACAAACGCTTTTTTTTCGACAAATTTCTGTTCGAATATTTTATGAGTTAGATAGTAACAATGTTTTGTGAATTAGTAGATATTATGCTGTAGATTAATAATTATAAATAAAATAACCATGTCATGGGACATTTTTTCGGCTTACAATTCATTTTTTTAAAAAGTAAGAGGTTTTTTTTTAATTAAAAAACTCGTTTAAGTAAAAAAATGTGATTTTCCCAAATTGTGTTACATTCTTTACAAAAACCAGGCTTAGTGTGCAAAATAACCAATAAAGTGACTCATAAGCTTTCAAAAACCGCAAACAGAATTAAAATCGAGCCCATAACTTGGGAGATATGATGAAAAATGTGAAAAGGTATCACCAACACACAAGGGGTCACTTGCGGACGAAACAGATTGTATTTAATTTAAAATTATTTCTTTTTATCAATAAAAATTTTCATGTAAATTGAAAATAAAGGCAACATAAAATCCCATATGATTTTGTTTACGTTCTATAGGAAAATAAAAATCTTTATTCCCTTAACACAAATACAAGTTTTTTTAATGGCTTTTTATGTAGTGGCATTGCATAGGATCATATCATCGTACTACCATACCATCAAACTATCATGCCATCATACACGACATAACATTATATCATCGTTCAATCGTACCATCATACAATCTTATGTACCGCCGTACCATAAAAACAGATTTTTGGAAAAAAAATATTAAATCGGATAAGCGATTCTCGATATATCATGGGTCCAGACGTCCAGAAAGACGGACAGACATATTTTTTTTTTTTTCGGACTCAAGGACTTTCAAAACGTCGAGATAAATGGTTTTGGATTAAATAAATTTTTGGCCATTTTTGACAAGATTTCAATACATTGGTCTTTTTAGACCGAAGTAATTTTCCCTTTAAAAGAAAAAGTAGCATACACAATCATTTTTAATATATAGTATTTAATTTAATATTAAATAAATAAGCTAATATTGACAAAAATTCACAACAATTATTAATTTTAAGTAAAGAAAGCGTCCGCTTCGCTTAATATTCTCAGTTATACTAACATTTTTAATCATCTCTTTCGAAATCTTCTTAGTTTTTTATTCCTCTCTTCGTAATTTTCGTAATGGTTTCAAGAATACTAATTTATGATTTCACCATTACTATTACGAAAATATTGTACATTACGAAAATTTTCGTAATGTTTGAAGACAGGGCATTTAAAATGATAAAACAAAATTATTCCAAATGAACTTAATGAATGATAAAAATCACACTTTAAATTACACAATTTCCAATCATTACAATTTTAACAAATAAATATAAAAGTTAAATAAGCAATGTAGCTTTAAGTAACATATTTTTTGTTGTATGGAATCATATTCCATTTTTGTCCGCTATAGCCAATTGTCAATTGCGAAAAATCTCATACCCTTACACGTATTGTTTAAAATTATAATGTGGTCAAGCATAAAAAAAAATATCCCAAGATTTAGGTATACGACATGTAAATACAAAAATTTAGAAGAAAATATGGTTTTGTTCTAGTTAGGTAGTAAACAAAACCGAATGCATATAGTTATGTACATCGTTATCTCGAAATAAATAATACATATTTTTAAGAACACGTGAAACAAAGAAAAAAAAGTTACGCTTTTGTTTTCACTTTTTTATAAAATATTGAGAATAGGAAATATTGAGTTTTATGAACATCAATATAATAAACACAAAAATCCAAATGATTTCATTACGAAATGCAATGGGAAACGAAAAAACCATTACGAAAATTTTAGTAACGTTCCGTTGCGAAAATTTTCGTAATCCGATTTCAGGAATACGATTTTAGGGTTTTCGTAATACTTTGACACTAACTCGCAATACGAAAGTTTTCGTAATGGTTCAAGAATAGCACCCCTGGAGATTACGAATTTTATCAGATAAAAATAGAGCGCGGGAAACTATGTTTTTTTTTGATGGGGTCGAAAAAATATAAGTGAACCGGTGATGATTTTTCCGGAAGTGGGATATAGGTTAGGTTAGGTTGGAGTGGCTGCTAACGCACACTTAGACCGGTGAGGGTCCATTGTGATACCACGGGATGTATCCCCTTTTACCCCTATTGGAACCATTTCGAGCTACTTATGTAGCGTAAGACGTCCCGCACTTTAATGTTTTCGAGATCCGAGAGGCAGTCCATCCTGAACTTACCTAAGTGTTTGTGCCTTCTGAGAGCCAATGCTGGACACGAGCAAAGGAAGTGGACCAACGTCTCTTCCTCCTCTTCGTCCAAGCAGCTTCTGCAGAAGTCATTAGCCTCCAGACCCAGCCTTCTTGCATGTTCTCCAAAAAGGCAGTGTCCTGTGAGAATTCCTACGACCGTTCTTAATTCACGTCTTCGTAAGGATATTAATGCCCTAGTGCGCCCCAAGTCCAGCTTTGGCCAAACTTGTCTTGCAACTCTACAGGTGAGGGCGTTAGACCACCTTTCCCCCGCTGAGGATAGCGCCTGCTTCCCAAGTGCTTGTCTCAGCGCTGTGATAGGCCTCCCCAGACTTGCCCTTTCCGGTTGCAGCTGGAGAGTCGTACCATGCCTAGCAAGTTCATCTGCCCTGCAGTTCCCCATGACGCCCGAGTGACCTGGGACCCAGACTACCTGGATGTTGAAATGCTCACCCATCTCATTTAGAGATGAGTGACAACTCAACGCCACCCGTGACGCCAAAGACACCGATTCTAACGACCGGATCGCCGCTTGACTGTCCATATAGATTGTGATATCGTCTGAGGATAACACATTATGCTTCAACCACGTCATGACCTCCTCAATCGCTACGACTTCAGCTTGGTACACGCTGCAGTAATCAGGGAGACGAACAGAAATATTTACATTTAATTTGTCACAGAATACTCCAGCTCCTACTTTGCCGTCTAGCTTGGAGCCATCTGTGAAGAATTGCAACGCTTCGGTTTCCGATAACGGTCTATCCCTCCAGGATTCCCTTGAAGGGAAGGAGGTCCGAAATCGCTTCTCGAAGCGTAGAGTAGGTTTAATGTAGTCAAGATTCGCCAGCTCATCCTTCAACGATCTGACGATAGTAGAGTGTCCTATACTAAGACACCTCCACTGAGAGACGGCTGCAAGTCGTACAGCCGTATTTGCCGCCATCTGTTTGCCAAAAATGTCGACTGGAAGAAGGTGCAACATAACCTCTAAGGCACTTGTCGGTGTCGACCTCAATGCCCCGCTAACAAGCATACAGGCCGTTCTTTGCACTCTCTCAATCTTACTTTTGTAAGTTACCTTGTCCAGAGCTGGCCACCAAACACCCACCCCGTACATGAGTACAGGTCTCACTACGGCGGTGTAGAGCCAGTGTACCAGCTCCGGCTTCAGACCCCATCTATGACCAATGGCGTTCCTACAGGAGTACAAAGCAATAGTAGCTTTGTTTATTCTCTCCAACATGTTGGGCTTCCAACTAAGCTTACTGTTCAAGATAATGCCCAGATATCTAGCTCTATCAGTAAAAGCAAGTCTCGTGCCATTTAAGGTAGGAGGGCCAACTACCGGGATTTTGTATTTCTTAGTAAAGAGTACCAGCTCTGTCTTGGACGGGTTAATACCAAGTTCACATTTGCCAGCCCATTTCGTAACGATGGTAAGCGCATTCTGCATTACGTCTACAATCGTGCCCGGGAATTTCCCGGTAACAGCTAAAGCTACGTCATCTGCGTACGCGATAACTCCAATACCCTCTCTCTCCAATTCAAGTAGTAACCCGTTTACCACTATGTTCCAGAGAAGAGGGGACAGAACCCCCCTGCGGAGTTCCCCTAGTTACTCGCCTCTTGAAGGTGGAGTCCCCCAACTTCGAGCTAACAATCCTGCTTCCCAGCATATAATTGATTAACCCTATCAGAGGAACGTCCACCTCCAAAAATGACAATCCCTCCTTGATTGCCTCCGCTTTCACATTATTAAAGGCGCCTTCTATATCCAGGAAGGCCACCAAACAGAATTCGTTCGAATTAATCGATTTCTCAATCGTAGACACCAAGGCGTGCAGAGCCGTGTCCACAGATCTACCCTTTGTGTACGCATGCTGAGACGATGCCCACTTCCTGGCACCTATTTTATCTCTGATGTATACATCCAGCAGCCTTTCCAAGGTTTTCAAAAGAAAGGATGATAGAGTTATTGGTCTTAGGTCCTTAGGATAGACATGTGAGCTTTTCCCCGCTTTCGGTATGAACACCACATTGACCTCCGTCCAGTACCTAGGAATATAGCCCAGCTTCAAACACCCTTTGAATATAGCTTCCAGGTAAGGAAGAATAATTACAGAGTTGTTTTGAAGTTCCGCTGGTATAATTTGATCCGGACCAGCCGATTTAAATGGTTTAAAACCCCTCATTGCCCATAGGATCCGTTTTCTGGTTACGATATCCTCTGTGGTTACTGACAGTGATTCCTGATGATTGCTACGCACCAACAGGTCTTCAAAGCTCCTTGGGAAGTGTGTCTCGAAGAGAAGCTCCAGAGATTCTCCACTAGAAGCTGTCCAAGATCCGTCCGGTTTTATCAAAAAACTAGGACTAGATGTACTTTTGGAAAGAATCTTCCTAAGGCGGGAGGTTTCGGATACCTCTTCCATATTATCACAGAAGATTCTCCAAGACCTCCTTTGTGCCTTTCTTAATTCTTTCTTATAAATTCCGAGTTTCTCCTTATAGGAGTCCCAATCCTGAGCCTCCCTTGTATTTTTGGCTCTATTAAAGGCTATCCTACAAACCTTACGATAGGTTCCCAGTTCCCTGGACCACCATACCGGTTTTTGCCTACCCCTAGGCTTAGCCAGTGGGCAGGCAGCGCGAAAGGATCGGTTGCATGCGCTAGTAACGCTATCCACCATGTCCTCCAGCTCCCCAACGGTCGTCGGGGGCTCCATAGCCCTCGTCGGTAACATTTCCTCCAATAATTCCCCATATTTGCTCCAGTTGGTCCTTCTAGGGTTCCTGAAGGCTTCCCGGGTAGCAGGGTGAATATCGAGGCTATAGGTTAAATATCGATGATCAGAAAAGGAGTGTTCCTTATCCACCCTCCAATTTTTAACCATATGAAGAATATTATTTGAGGCAAGGGTCACGTCTAGAACCTCCTGCCTGTTACTAGTAATAAATGTGGGTTCCCGCCCAATATTACACACTGAAAGGTTAGTACTCATCAAATAATCAAAAAGCGACTCACCTCTTTCATTAATGTCTGTGCTTCCCCAGATAGTGTGATGCGCATTAGCATCCACTCCCAGTACCACACCTACCTTTGATTGTTCCGCTTTACGGATCAGCTCCTCCAGGTTATCCGGAGGAACCTCCTTCTCCCGGTCCATGTAGGCTGAAACTAGCCAGAATCTACAAGTGCCTACTTCCAGGCTAACTGCAGTAGTGTCACCATTGCTGTATTGAGAGAGAAGGAAAAGATTAATATTATTTTTCCCAAGAATACAAGATCTGATCTTCCCAGACTTACTAGAGGATATAATTTTGTACCCTTTAGTTCTGAGGCCACAGATCCTGTTATTGTTAATCCAAGGTTCTTGGATTAGTATCACATCCTCACCCGAACTAGTCAGCCTTAGGATTAGAGCTGCCGAACCAGCCTTAGAATGGTGAAGGTTAATTTGAGTTATCTTAATCATAACCATTTCACCTCTACCTACCTCTATGATAAATTCCTGCTACCGCAGGAATATTAATTCCCGGTAATTTGGGATGCGCCGGATACGCCCGTCTCGCCACCCCTCATACCCTCTATTGAGGACTTTTCAGTGCCCCCCCCGTCTGGCCGGGCTGTCGACATCCTCCTCCATCGGTACACCAGCTCCTTCGCTTATGTGCACCTCCTCATCCTTCGAGAGAGTCCTTGCCCTACCGAGGTCGCCGGATTCACTTTCCCCCCTACCCTCAGCTTCTTCCCCATGCTGCTGGTACCCCCTTCAGGCCTGGGCGGGTTGCCACCGTCCTCCGGTTGGCCTCCCGTACGCGCTTCCGCTCCATCCTTCTTATAAACGTTGAGAGTAATTGACCCGAAACCGAAGTCAATTACTGACTTCGTTTTGTGAAGGAGGGCAAGGGACTCCTTATTTATCACCATGATTGATAATTTCGAGCCCCCCTTGGCCTCCTCCTGCTTGACGATCTTCCAATTTCCGGTCGGAAGATTCGGGTTACTGGCCTGAATGATTTTCAAAGCCCCGTCCGGGCTAGCCGGTTCGGATGGCAGCCATACACGTGCCCTCGGCCTGCTGGGAATTTCCTCCCGGCTAACTGCCGCAAGCTTTGCGCCTGGCCAGACCTCCCCTACTTTGGCTATAGCCTTTTTGTACAGATCCACAGATCTAGAGTCCGAGCATGCAGTCATCTTTACACGCCCTTGATACCATCCCGCATCTCTGCAGGATGGGGGTGGTCCCGGATTTTCACCCAGGACCTTTAAAAAGACGAGGTTGAGTGCATTATACACCAACCTCCATTTTTCCGCCGTGATGCTCCCATTTTCTTGACTTTCGTCAATGACGGCTAGCATCAACACATGCTCCCTCAGGACCTCGCTGAACAGCTTTGTCCCTGAGTTGGAGCTCGGCTTCTTTTCAGTCACCAACTTGGCCCGCTTGCTGTTGACTACTTCCACCTCGTCCTGGGACCGCTGTCTTTTCGACATATGGTCCCTTTCCGAGCTTCCGCAGCCCACAGTGCTCCTTGCCCAAGCTACTGATCTTCTTTACTCTTCTGTAAGCTGCCCCTCGGGGGTCGCAGCCCACTTCTCGAGAATTCGGACCGCCGAGCGGCGATTCCTGTATCGCCTTTTCGCCGGAGGAATGTCTCTCGTCCCACTCCCCTGTGCTGCGTTGGTACCGCTAACTCCCGGGACTTGTGCCCTAGAGTCAACCACCTTTGCAACCCTAGAGGCCCCACCCGTCTGGTTCGAGGTACCTCCCTCCGCTGATACCGGCTTTTGAGGAGAGCCGGTGCCCTTTGTTTTCGTTTTTGATCTATCCATTGGATTCCCACGAGTATCGGAGAAATAAAGGTCCGCCTGCGCAGAGATCCGTATACGCAGGTAAGGCTAATTACAACTGGAGGTCGCCAGGTATCCAGAGGGCTCCGTTAGCGACTGGGCTTTGTTAAATGGGCCCCCAGCCTAGTTGACCATCAGCACGGGTCGCTTAACGCCTTAATCCAGCCCATTCGGCTCGCTAGCACCCCGGCCTCCCTGCACCCCCTTCCCTCCGCCCATTCTCTCCCCCATTCACCTAATCACATGGAGAGCCCAATCCAATGGGATCCATTCCATTCACCGGGTCACCCGTTTATAGGGTCCCCCACTCATCACCCGCGGAGACTCCGGAGGTGCAGAGAGGACGTGACGCCCAGTCCGCCGTGGTTATTGGTCGATGGTTTTCTGGCGCCATCTGTTCGCCTTTCCATGCTGGGCATCATAGGCACTCAGAATTTAATGAACTGAGGTTAACCACTCCCCAGTTCCCTGAGACTCCCCCCAGCTGGACTGCGGTTGGGGGCGGCTTATTTAATTCACCGCTAACCTACCTATCGATAGGTCGTCCACTATCCACCACCTGTGACCCCCCGATAGCTGCAGTACGCCACGGGAAGTGGGATATAAGTTTTGAGATTAAAAAGATCAGTGGTTTGATATAAATTCGAAAAACGAAAAAATTTGTTCTGGTGAGAAGTATAAAGAAAGAAAAGTATTTTTAAAATAAATTAAAATTAAAAGTGGAGTTTTTTTTTTTAGATCAAAAGAAATAATTGTGTGCCAACCCCATTTTGTTATGATTGAGTAATTAATTTAGTTAAATTATGTGAAGTTAGGAAAAAGTAATAAATAAATTCCGAATTAGAACAAAAATTAAAATTCTGTAAACGGAAAATAATTTGAATAATTGTTGTAATTTTAAATATAAAAATTATTTTTTTTTACAAGTAATTAGTTTAAATTAAAACTAAATTAAGTGATTAATAAAAAATAAAAAAAAAACAGAACAGTAGGAAAATTCTGGAAAACTAAGTTTTGTGAGTAATAAAAAAAAAAAACAGAACAAGCCAGAAAATTCTGGAAATTTATAAAGAAAAACAATTAGTAATTGACAGGCCAGTGGAATTTTAAAAAGGCAAAGAAACGACAAACAAAACAAGAATAATAAATGTGCCAGTAAAAAAAAAAGCAAAAGAAATTTCGGGAAAATTCTGAATTTGTGAAAGTGAATTTTCTTTTGGAAAACAAATTAAAATAATAATTTGTTAATATTAAAGTATAGTAAAACAAAAGTGAATAAGTGATAGTGAAATAATTTTTTTCTGTTTGCTTGAAAAAGAGAAAAATTACAATCAAGCACTAAAAGTTAAATAAAAATGAAAAATTGTTAACAGATGGTTGACCAGTAGTCGATTTAATATAGCGAATCATTATAATATATAGAAAATTATGTGCGCGAGTTATATGTCAAGAACATATACAATATGATAAGAAAAATGCACATGATACAATTCTATTCTAATTAAATATCATGTTCTAAAATGTTCACACAGAAAATGCAAAGTATTAAAGAAATATAAATGTAGAACGGAAAACGGTATAAAATTTCGATACATGTCATAAACATGATTTTTAAGTAAAAATATATATTTTAAATGCTGATTAATAAAAAATGAAATCATGAGAAATATAATTAATAAAAATTCAATTGTTGTGTTGACTCTAAAGAGATCACACCTAAGCGATTCAATATTAATAAAACTGACTCTAAAGAGATCAGCATAGTTAATAAGTGAAAAATCTATCTCTTAAGGGAATAGAAGTGTAATACATTTTATAATTAATTGTAATAAATAATAAAGTGTAAAAATAAAAGTTTTTTTTTTTTTTTTTTTTTTTTAAACTAAGAAATATATATATATATATATATATATATATATATATATATATATATATATATATATATATATATATATATATGTGTATATACATATATATATATATATATATATATATATATATATATATATATATATATATATATATATTATATATATATATAATATATATATATATATATATATATATATATATATATATATATATATATATATATATATATATATATATATATATATATATATATATATATATATATATATATATATATATATATATATATATATATATATATATATATATATATATATATATATATATATATATATATATATATATATATATATATATATATATATATATATATATATATATATATATATATATATATATATATATATATATATATATATATATATATATATATATATATATATATATATATATATGTATATATATATATATATATATATATATATATATATATATATATATATATATATATATATATATATATATATATATATATATATATATATATATATATATATATATATATATATATATATCCGTCATGGGGTGATTCCTTGGTTCATTCTGAGAAACAAATCGTATTTGGAGGGGGATCCATTTTTGATATCCTTTGAGATACAGGGTGTTTAAAAAATTTGGTTCAGAAAAAAAGGACACCCAAATATTAAACTGTAACTTCCAAAATATTTATCGGAGAGCAACCAACTTAGTCTTATTTGGTTGGTAATCGTATAGGCTATTATTAAGGTTTGGGTGGTTATCTTGTATCTGCATCCGTTTGAGAGCTATCGTGATTTATAGTAAACAAAAAATATTTTTTTTTATAAAATCGAGTTTTTCTAAAAAAAACCGTTATAATTTTTTCTTTTGTTTATTTAATTTTAATTTGTCATGATCTCCTCTACAATCCCCCAATACATTACTTGTACCCACGTGCCATAGTTTTCTTCGTATTCCGTTTATTCTCAATCTAATTAAGAGATGTTATAGTGTTAATATTTTACCAATTTTATTTTGATCTGTAAAACAGTAGGCGATGATTATCAACTCATTTGTTTAAATGTTGAAAAAACAAAAACTAAATATTTTCAGATTCAGTCATTAGTTTCGAGATAATAACTAGTGTTGTATCAGTGTTGTGAATCAAAATTTTAATTAATTTAATAAAATTAATATTATAATGGCACAGTTCTCAGGTGAGGAGTACATTGATATCCATTTTGTTTACGGATTTTGCGATGGTAATGCAGCACGAGCTTGCAATGAATATCAACTCAGATTTCCCACACGTCGCATTCCTGACGCAAGAGGATTTATAAATATTCATAGGAGACTGCCAAATATCGTAACAAGATCGAATACCCGGGCGGAGCCCCATTCAGTCTCACCAAACCATTTGGATGTCGACGAAGGTATAATCCGTAATGTAACAGCAAATCCTTCTATTAGCATAAGGAGGCTCGCTTTACAATTAAACGTCTCTCGCTATCGAATTCATCAAGTATTGCACAAGGAGAATCTTCATCCATACCATACAACACCCGTTCAACCACTATTACCGATAGACCGCACTATAAGATTGGAGTTTTGTAATTTGTTGATGGAAAGGAATTTGGACAATCCAAGTTTTGTGAAACGTATCCTATGGACGGATGAATCTCAATTCACAAGAGATGGCATAAGAAACTTTCACAATCTACACACGTGGGCTGCTGAAAATCCTCATTCGAAAAAACAAATATCATTTCAGCACCGATTCAGTGTAAAAGTATGGGCTGGTGTAATTGGCGATAAATTAATTGGACCATTCATATTACCACCTAGATTAAATGGTGAACGTTATTTACAATTTTTTCAAAACGATTTGCCACTCCTTTTTGATGATGTTCCCATTTTAAGTAGATTCTCGCATACATACCAACATGATGGTGCACCTTGTCACTACCATAATAATGTTAGGAATTTTTTTAACGAAAATTATCCAAATAATTGGATTGGAAGAAATGGTCCAATTCATTGGCCTGCAAGATCCCCCGATCTTACGGTATTGGATTTTTATGTATGGGGAAGGATGAAGGCGCTTGTATACTCCAAAGAAATTGAAACAAAAGAAGAACTTATACAACGAATACACACAGCAGCACAACAGATAAGGGAAGAATTACCAAGAATTGAAATAACCAAAGGCATACTTAAACGAATATTAGCATGTATTCAATCACAAGGAGGACATTTTGAGCACCTTTTATAACTCCTCGAACACAACTTTGTATTGAGGGATTGTAGAGGAGATCATGACATATTAAAATTAAATAAACAAAAGAAAAAAATATAACGGTTTTTTTTTTTGAGAAAAACTCGATTTTATAAAATAAAATATTTTTTTTTACTTTAAATCACGATAGCTCTCAAACGGATGCAGATACAAGATAACCACTTAAACCTTTAACCACTTAATAATAGCCTATACGATTACCAACCAAATAAGACTAAGTTGGTTGCTCTCCGATAAATATTTTGGAAGTTACAGTTTAATATTTGGGTGTACTTTTTTTCTGAACCAAATTTTTTAAACACCCTGTATCTCAAAGGATATCAAAATGGATCCCTCCTCCACATACGATTTGTTTCTCAGAATGAACCAAGGAATCACCTCATGACGGATCAGCATCGCAAACCCGGACACCCTATATATATATATATATATATATATATATATATATATATATATATATATATATATATATATATATATATATATATATATATATCTATATATATATATATATATATATCTATATATATATATATATATATATATCTATATATATATATATATATATATATATATATATATATATATATATATATATATATATATATAAATGTTATCATATAAATTAAAAAATTTAATAAATAGAACTCGGTCTATTAGTCAATTTCGTTGAATGATTGTTCGTAAATACTAATATACTTCTCGTGTTAACAAAAACATATAAAATATATAAATATTCGAGAAAGTATTGATTTTGATATGAATGTCGACTTGGAATAATTTTCGATGTTCTAATAAATGTTGCCGGTATTAATAATAATTAATTTCCTTAGTGAATCAGTTTGAACATCATTACGTGGTGTTTCGGTTTTGTCTCCCTCAAAACAATCAAACTCAAAACAAATTTGTTTGTGTTTCTTTGTCCTACACAAAATCTAGGTTCATGCCCAGGCGTAAAAAATCAAAAATTAGGAATATACGACACAAAATAATTTATTCATTCAATCAATATGCATTCATTCATGTATGTATGAAATTAATCATATTTTGTTTCAGTAATTGATAGAAGCTGTGGAAGAAAATGAAGACCATCCAGATCTTTTATTTTCATCACATTAAATATTATACACAAATAAATAGTACACTAATAAATATAAATTTTAAATACGTACATATTTATTTAAATAGAAAACTTTTCACGTCGATATGAAATTTTAATTTGACATAAGTCATTTTTAAACCAATATGAAGTTTGGCATAATTTCTAGGCTTGTACAAAAACAAAAAAATCAAATTTCGCTTTGCTCCCGATAGCAGCTCCAGATAATTAGGTAGAGCTAAATATTTTTTTATAGATTTTTAGTTAAAAAGTTGCATTAAAAATTATAGATTAGTTTTAAATAAATTAATTATATGCATAAATAGCTTGTCAAACATTAGTTTTATCACAGAAAATTAGCTGCTCCGGATACCAGCTATCCAGAGCTAATAAAAAAAACGTGGCTAATGGCTCAATCGCAAGAACTGAAATTAAACATAATCCATTTACAATATACTCTATTTAGGTACTAGTAATATTTTCTAGAAGTTCGATCGGTTTAGAATGCCTAGATTAGAAAAAAAGTTTGATTCAATTTTGAAATGATTGTTGAAATTTTGAAAAAAAAAATTCTTTTTGCACAAAAACTCAAAAACTAAAGAAGATACGAGTACGTGTAAAATGCAAGAGTACAAAAATGTAGGTAAAATTTTGCTAGTTTTTTACTTCTCTAGGATGAAAATTAATTGAGATATAATCATTTCAAATTCGCATTTAAATACGAAAACCACCTTCCCCGAGCCATTCAAACGCAAAAATCTCAAAAACAATGTTGAACCCTTTGAAAGAAGTTGAACTTTACCTTGTAACCCTTGAAATTCAAAAATTAAGGAAGTTATCGTTAAAAAAATCAATCGATATATATATATATATATATATATATATATATTGTAACAGTACGATTAGATGATCGAGCTGTTATAGAAATTTGTTTTTACAATGGAGTTACCACCTGCAGCGATCTTACCCGGCTATGGTACAGTCTGGGGTGGGGTTTTTGGTGGTATCCGTCCATGTCGTGCAAGCTGCATGTTCACAAGAGAACAGAAAGGAGCCAACCATTAGTCACTCTACCTACCATTAATGAACACTCACCCGTTCTCCATCCTCACTTCACTAATATTTGGAATTTATTGCATTCTAAAGATTATTTTCTGGTACTGAATAAACAAATTGCGGAATTGTAAGTCAATAATAAAAAAAATATGTATTATAGATAATTCAAATTATAAATTTACATTTTTTTTCCACAAGAGAAATATAACCAAAACAAACCAGAAGAAACTTATTAACTAATTTTTAACGAGCTAAACCCTGCTCTAACCCTAAGCTTAAATTAAGACAATTACAAATGTGTGTGTATACAAAAAAAAATAATTTATAATTAATTTTTTTTTTTTTTGTTTGTTTATATAATAATGAATATTGTTAATATTTTTATTTGTTTTTTTTTGTTGTTAGTTTTTTTTTTTTAAATCATTTATTTCTTTAATTAATAATATTTTTGTTTTGTAAATGAAACTTAGCTTTTTTAACTGCTGCATGTATGTATGTTGTATGACATCGTGTTTCATTAGATGATATGTTGCTTGCTGTGTCACGTTGCTTGTTATGACGTGATTGTGTATGTTATGTTTAATTATGATTTGTTCATTATCATGATTATATCACAAGCAACGAAAAGATGAACCACAATGTCTTGTTATTAAGGTGGTATATTGTAATTATTTGGTAATAGTAGTATTAAGCACGGTTTACAATTCTACGTGTTAATTACAAAATGTTATTGTCTGTCCTTAACAACGGACCGATACATCACAACACAAAAAAAAAATTACCATCACAGTTTTTATTTTCAATAATTTATAACTTATTAATAAATTTAATTTAATGCGTCACACAATTTGTTTGCTTAGAACCGCAATATCTGTACTGGTTAATTTATTTCACTGTTAATGTTTTTCTCTCTAACATATGAGATTTGTGCGATCACGCTTTAGCACTAACTGGTTAAATTACATCAGTCCGTAATTTATGTTATCACACGGTTATATTAGATTTATTCTTAAATAATACTAATTTATAAACTATAATTTTTCTTCTTTTTGTTTTGGTTTTATTTATTTATTTTTTTGTTTTTAAATCAATAGTACACATTTTGAACCAAACCGAACTTAAACTTTTCTTTCACAATAAAATTCAAAGATAATCTTCGTTCTCTCTGTATGTTCACGATATCGTGTATTTTTATTTTATTCTTTTATTTTTATTAGGTGATTCGGATATCACATTCACTTCAAGACTGACCCTCCTTTTTTCTATTCTATAGCAAGTGGTCATCGTTTTACCGGTCGATCAAAAAAAAACAAAAACGTTATTTTAGGTAACCCTTATTGTGCAACGACTAATTGCAATTACAAGTTGTAACAATTCGTGGGGACGACCTACACCCTTGAGATGTCTCAAAACGCCGAGCAATATCACTGGTTATCAGTAGAATCGATAATAGTATGATGTCATAACCGAATATCTTTAACATGGTATATTCCTAAGCTTTTTCCATTTGAATCCTGTATTTCGTAGGCAACGTTTCCGATTGGTCTATGAATAATAGCCTTTCTAAACTTATGAGAAAGTTTACCTGAAAACTTTTTAGACTTGTCACTTTGAAGAAAATGTCGAACGAAAACTTGTTGTCCAACATGAAAGTTTCGCTGACGACTTCGCAAATTGTAAGTAGATGCGCTATTATCATAAGCTTTCTTTAAATGTCTTATGACCTCTTGTTGAACACACGTTAGGCGATCAACGTTTGAGACCTCAATTTCCTTGTCTTCCAGACTATTTAACAATTTAAGCAGACTGTAATTGGAGGCATGGCCGATATAATGCTGTCCGAATACTAAGAAATGAGGCGACTGATTGGTACTGGCATGAACTACGTTACGTAAGGCACATCCAATTGAATGAACGTGTTTGTCCCAGTCGGTGTGATTATCGTGGATATATGCTCTAATAGCGGCAAGGATAGATCGATTTACCCGTTCTTAGGCGTTGGGCTGAGGATGGTATTTAGGGGTAAAAATATGCTTTATTCCAAATTTTTCTAAGAAATCAGTAAACATTTTGGCCGTAAATTGCTTTCCGTTATCACTAAGCACTATTTCTGGCACTGAAAAAACATTGAAAACCTTTGCTTCTAAAAATGTTGTTACATTGCTTGTTGTGGCATCACGCATGGGTTCCAATAAAACAAATCGTGAAAAGTGATCCAAAACTATGAAAAGGTAACAATTTCCTGTTTTAGAGCGTGGGTAAGGACCCAAAAAATCTATATATAGCTTTTGCCAAGGGCGACTGATTTCGCTATAATTACCCATTGGTGGTCTTCCCAGGCTATTCATAGGTTTACATAACTTACAAGTATCACAGTTCATAATGAATGCATGCACATCTTTGGCCATTTGAGGCCAAAAGTAAAACCGTCGTATTAATTCCAAGGTTTTTTGGATGCCGATATGTGCTGCTGTTGGGGGACAATGAGCCATATGTATTAGATTCATAGTAAAATCTTCTGGTACATATAATTTCCATCGAGGAATATCACTCTCTGAGACGCTAATGTGGTCACTATTCGTAGGTTTTATAAAAATTTTCTTGTCGGATACTTTTAGGTTCGTTTTACAGTTAGGATTTTCCATTAGAGTTTTCATTAGATCTTTATACTTCGAATCATGGGATATTGTAAAATCTGATTGAAGCAGGGCTGGCCAAATTGTTTGTTCCTTCTCAAACTTAATTTCGTCTGCATAGTAACGGGATAGAGCGTCTGGTACTATATTGTCTTTACCCTTTTTGTAAACAATGGAGAAATTAAATCCCTGCAATTTGAGGCTCCAGCGAGCGAGGCGCCCAGAGAGCTCCCTTTGTCCCATTAACCACTTCAAACTTGCGTGATCCGTGATTATGGTAAAAGGGAAGCCCTCTATGTACTGCCTGAATTTCCCAACACTCAACACAGCCGCAAAACATTCTAGCTCAGTTATGCTATAATTACGCTGAGCTGCGTTGAGCTTTTGGGAAATAAAGGCAATAGGACGTTCCTCGCCGCCAGAAGACCTTTGGAAGAGAACACTTCCAACTCCGGTTGAGGATGCATCGCATTGGATGAAAAAGGGTTGTGAGAAGTCAGGATGACGTAGAACAGGTGCAGTACTAAGAGCCGTTTTTAAAGAGTTAAACGATGTTTCTGCCTCTGCATTCCAGTCAAATTTTTTATTTTTGCGAAGCAAGTTGGTAAGTGGTTCAGCAATTTCTGAATACCGCGAAATAAAACGACGGTACCAACCAGTCATGCCTAAAAAACGTCTGACCTGCCGAACATTTTTAGGTCTTGGGTAATCAGTAATCGCACTACACTTATCCACGTCCACTTTTAACACACCATCACCAACCACGTATCCTAAATATTTTATCTCTTTCAAGACAAATTTACTTTTCTCGATGTTAAGAGTTAAATTAGCCTGTTTCAGTAAATATGCCACCTTACCGAGAAGATTTATGTGTTCTTCGAATGTCTCGCCGGTGATCAATAGATCATCTAGGTATACAAAGATTTGAGTGTGCAGTTCATGGGGTATCACTCGATGCATCAAACGACACATTGTCTGCGGGGCGTTACAAAGTCCGAAAGGCATTACCACAAATTGATACAATGGTTTTCCTGGAACGGTGAAGGCGGTCTTATCCCTTGACCTCTCATCCAATGGTATTTGCCAAAAGGCATCCTTTAAATCCAGGCTTGAAATAAACCTGGTTTTTTCAAGACGCCCCAGCAATCCATCAATAAGAGGCAAAGGATAAGCATCCTTCACCGTTACCTCGTTCAACTTGCGCGCGTCCAAGCACAATCGGACCTTGCCGCTCGCCTTTTTGACCAAAGCAATCGGTGAACTCCATGAACTACAACTCTCCTCTATAACACCCAGTGACAGCATTCTTTCCAGCTCTTTATCTGTTTCTGCCTGCACAGCGGGCGACACCGCATAATAGCGCTGCTTTACCGGCTTAGCATCACCGACATCAATGGTGTGCTTTACTAGGTTTGTCTTGCCTAAACCAAGCACAGCAGAAGACGGGAATTGCTTAATAGTTTCTTCTAACATCTTCCGTTGTTCAGTCGTTAGATCATGTTGTTCAAAGACAGTTTTCTGTGGAATATTATTACATGTGACCTCATGCAACGATTTATTAGCTATTTTTCCAATTGAGGGTGAGTCATTCGATTTATTAATTACTGTGGATGGAAAGGAAATTTTAATATCAAAGGTATGCCAAAAATCCATGCCCAAATAAAGTTCTTGATTCAAATTTGGCGCAAGGTGTAGTTTAATCAACTTAGTTTTGTCCGCGAAACATACTGGTACTTGAATATACCCGATAATGGCTTCCTTGTGACCACTAGCAGTGCGAACTGATGAAGGAAAATTGTGAAACTTGACGTCTGGTATATTAAGAAATTTGTCACATCCTTTCCTCAGTACAGAAACGTTTGCTCCGCTGTCAAGTAAACCTGATAAAGTTTGCTTGAGGATCCCGACTTCAACGTATGGCCTACCATCTAGAGAATCAGATATCAATGACTCGCTTATTTGTTTTTTTAATGTTCTCCGTGCTTTCCAATATCTAATGGACCTAGGAATGAAAAAGTTGAATGTGTTGGATGCATGGTGTAAATTTGCCAAATTAGTTGGCTTTGGACTTATAGATGAATTATTTATTTGTTTGCTGAACGGGCAGCTATTTGGTATTGGCGGAATTCTGGATCCGTATTGCAAGCACTGTCTTCCGTCTTTTGTCTTGAGTTGGAGGCAAACTTCGTTGAGGTGTTCACCCCCCTCTCGGAGTTTCCCGAATTGTTTTTACATTTCGTGCAGTTAGGCTTAAGAACATCGTTGGTGCCACATCCAAAACAGAACCGTCTGGTAATAGGAGACAAACAATTTTTAAAATAATGGTTCGAACGGAAGCAATTCCAACAGCTATTCGTTGTAACGTAAGCTTGACTGAATATAGGTTGAGTTGCTCGACCATGGCTATTATCTCTGATATTTAGTGCTGAAATTTCGTCATAAAACTGGTCTAATTGATGGTGTGCTTGTGCTTCGGGCGATGTCGGGCCTTCCATCTCGCGAATGGTCTTTCTTTGGCATAATAGTTCAGGTGTACATCCCGTACGATTCCATGTATCTTCATGAGCGACGCATCTCCGGACCAAATCTTCGATACTATTAAAATGAATCCCAGAAAGCTTGTCCTGTAGCCCGGGGCGCATATTTCTTCGTAGGATGTAAATTAATTCTGCGTCACTTATTGGTGTCTCAAACTGCAATGACAAGGACAAAATGTCGGAATAAAACTCGTAAAAACTTTCAAATGTTTTTTGTCTTCGTGAATCCAATTGACGCCTTATATCGAAATCTGAGCGGCGATCTTGGAATCTTTTTACGATTTCCTCTTTCAGGTATGACCAAGACACACTCCTGTTACGCTCAATGAAAGTCCAGTACCATTCTGCTGCTACACCATCCAGTACATAACTCATTATATCTACTAACTGTTCTGCCGGTATGCCTTCAGCTTTCGCTTTATGCTCGACTTTGAATAAAAAAACGTTTTACGTTAGTCCCAGAGGGCTTACCATCAAAGACAAAATTCCATTTAGGTGGCCGTCGACTTTCAATAAGTTGTCTTCCTTGTGGTTCTCTAGAACTAGTATTGCTGCTGTAAGGTGCTTGCGTCATATGAGTGGTACTATTCATTTGAGAGGGATTTATGGTTGATTTAGTACGTTGATTGATGTTCGGAAGATCCTCGTTTAGTTCCGATATAAATGGTGGCTCTGGTTGATGAGTAGGTTGTGCGTTTGCTTGGGAACCGGGTTGATATAAATCACGTGTGTATATTTTATTAGAAGGGCCAGGTTGATAATAATGGTCAGTAGTAAATTGCAATCTACCAGGTGGTTGGATTTCGCCATCTCGGTTAGGTAAATTAGTAGTCTTCGTATTTTGTCTCTTTGATTCATTAGAATGGTCTGACTGGTCGGATGAATGGACCGAATCTAATTCTCCGAAAGACTTGAGCTCCTCCATCTCAGTAGAATTTAATTTCTCCAAGGAGGCATCTAAATTAGGATCTTTTTTCAGCGCTTTGGAAGAAATATCAAGCAATTCGATACATCTATCTGAAAGTAACTTAACATCGTCTTTTACGGTTTTGGAATAATTGAGGCGTTGCAATCTGCCATATACATGAAGCAGACGCGTTTCGATTATTTTTAACTGTTTTTCGTTCTGGCCTTGAATACTTTCCTGCATAAATAGTCGAACTTCTTTCAGTTTTTGTCCAATTTTCTGTATTTCTCTTTTCGGATTTTTCTTGGCATTATTCTGTGGTCTATTAGGAATTAAAACGGAATGTTGTTGTTCTATTTCAAGATGTTTTTTTAAACTTTGAAGGTTTTCAAGAGGGTCACCCTGAATAGAGCGAACTTGGCATTCTACATCGAATTCATCGAATTCTAGTAATTCAACGTCAATGTTGCTACCTTGATTGGCCATAATTTTTTTTTTTTTTAGAGTATGAGTGTAGATTATAATAGATTAATAATTGCAATCATTCGCACCACTTATAAAGAGCTACCAAATTCCGTAATGATAAAATTTTTCAGAAAAACAAAAAAATTTCACTTTGCTGTTATTAAACAGCTTAGTTTAAGGATATTAATAATAAAAAAAATAAGAATAGTGACAACGTATGACTAGTATAACTAATTATTAATAATAATATAGGAAAAATTAAACGTATAAATAAAAAAATAAAATAAAAATTTCGTTGTAATTGGTGCATAAAGTCGAAATGAGGACAAAGCCCGGGTAAGTTTTCCTGTTCTTGTTGTATCTAGATGAGTATTGTAGGTAGTATGACTGTGACTGGCGATAGGGGAAAAAAATGAAAAAGAAAGGTACAAATTGCATTTTAAGCTTATAGTAAAATCACTCCAACAGAATACCTCTGGAAAGATTTTAGTACCTGAGATTTGCAACTTGTATGTCTCTTTATTTGCTATGTTACTATATTTCTTTACTAACAGTACAATCAATTCAATTGAAGAATGTACTGCGTGACACAGTAACACAACACAATCACAATCGAATAGCTGACTGGAGAAACAGACACTAAAATCAAACGTGCGAATGCACGGAAGCAGTGCGCTCCACTCTGGAAATTCTTTATGACTTATCAAACTGAATTTACTTTAATTTAAGAGAAGTGAATAAATTGAAATTGTGGCATCGTTAAATTAATCTGAATCAACAATGTACTCCATTGGTATCAAATCAATATGCATACCACAATGAAAACAAAATAAATTTAACCGTAATATAAAATAATGTAGGATTTCTGGGAAATAGTGATATACAGCAAAAAAAACCGTTAAGTTTGGGCGCCACTGTAACAGTACGATTAGATGATCGAGCTGTTATAGAAATTTGTTTTTACAATGGAGTTACCACCTGCAGCGATCTTACCCGGCTATGGTACAGTCTGGGGTGGGGTTTTTGGTGGTATCCGTCCATGTCGTGCAAGCTGCATGTTCACAAGAGAACAGAAAGGAGCCAACCATTAGTCACTCTACCTACCATTAATGAACACTCACCCGTTCTCCATCCTCACTTCACTAATATTTGGAATTTATTGCATTCTAAAGATTATTTTCTGGTACTGAATAAACAAATTGCGGAATTGTAAGTCAATAATAAAAAAAATATGTATTATAGATAATTCAAATTATAAATTTACATTTTTTTTCCACAAGAGAAATATAACCAAAACAAACCACAAGAAACTTATTAACTAATTTTTAACGAGCTAAACCCTGCTCTAACCCTAAGCTTAAATTAAGACAATTACAAATGTGTGTGTATACAAAAAAAAAATTTTATAATTAATTTTTTTTTTTTTTTTTGTTTGTTTATATAATAATGAATATTGTTAATATTTTTATTTGTTTTTTTTTGTTGTTAGTTTTTTTTTTTAAATCATTTATTTCTTTAATTAATAATATTTTTGTTTTGTAAATGAAACTTAGCTTTTTTAACTGCTGCATGTATGTATGTTGTATGACATCGTATTTCATTAGATGATATGTTGCTTGCTGTGTCACGTTGCTTGTTATGACGTGATTGTGTATGTTATGTTTAATTATGATTTGTTCATTATCATGATTATATCACAAGCAACGAAAAGATGAACCACAATGTCTTGTTATTAAGGTGGTATATTGTAATTATTTGGTAATAGTAGTATTAAGCACGGTTTACAATTCTACGTGTTAATTACAAAATGTTATTGTCTGTCCTTAACAACGGACCGATACATCACAACACAAAAAAAAAGTACCATCACAGTTTTTATTTTCAATAATTTATAACTTATTAATAAATTTAATTTAATTTGCGTCACACAATTTGTTTGCTTAGAACCGCAATATCTGTACTGGTTAATTTATTTTACTGTTAATGTTTTTCTCTCTAACATATGAGATTTGTGCGATCACGCTTTAGCACTAACTGGTTAAATTACATCGGTTATATTAGATTTATTCTTAAATAATACTAATTTATAAACTATAATTTTTCTTCTTTTTGTTTTGGTTTTATTTATTTATTTTTTTGTTTTTAAATCAATAATACACATTTTGAACCAAACCGAACTTAAACTTTTCTTTCACAACAAAATTCAAAGATAATCTTCGTTCTCTCTGTATGTTCACGATATCGTGTATTTTTATTTTATTCTTTTATTTTTATTAGGTGATTCGGATATCACATTCACTTCAAGACTGACCCTCCTTTTTTCTATTCTATAGCAAGTGGTCATCGTTTTACCGGTCGATCAAAAAAAAACAAAAACGTTATTTTAGGTAACCCTTATTGTGCAACGACTAATTGCAATTACAATTTGTAACAATATATATATATATATATATATATATATATATATATATATATATATATATATATATATATATATATATATATATATATATATATATATATATATATATATATATATATATATATATATATATATATCATCATCATCATTATATTAATAGACAAACATGAATTTAGTCCTCTCTTTTACGCCGAAACTATCCAACCGATTTTGATAAAACCATTCGAAAGGTATTCCTCTGTAGGTGTGCACAATATGTGTCTTAAATAAATCGGATATCAGATGGCTGAGTTATAACGGTTTAAAAATAACACATTACAACAACAACATTTGTATATTTTCATATAGAAATCTCAAATAGGAACCATATTAATAGGAATCGTTTTGATTTTTATATTGTCAGCTTTTTCATTGTTTCATATTGTCAGCTCTTTCATTGTTTTGATGATTTTATATTGTCAGTTAAACAACTTAATTCTATTACAACAACAATATGTGTATTTTTTCATTTTTCTTTTTTGTTCGACATAAATAGAAAGAGAGAAGCTGTGTTTTTCGGTTGCTAATTGGGGGCTTTCATTTTCCATATTCTTTTGTGCATTCAAATTGTTCAGAAGACAATTAAAAAAACTATTTGGGAATTGTGCATTAGTGGGTGAGTTTATATTCAATTGTGATTAATTGTTTTTCTTTTGTACGGCGGTAAGTTTTTTGGACCCATTTTTTTTATGACGGCTCTCGATAGCAGCTATCCGGAGCGAATAAAAAGACGTAGCTTATATTTTATGTTGTTTTACAGGCCTACCTACCCCTTCTTTTATAATTAAATTTTTAAATATCCGTCATTTTGTTCCAAAAGATTACGTTACGGTTTATGTTCCTGAACGTAATATTTTGGGACGCATTTTTAGGGTTGGAACTAACAAAATAAATGACTCATACCAACTAACAAAATAAATGACTCATATCAAAATTTATTTTTTTACTAATAGCTTTATGGGCTGTCCCTAAACTACGTTACGCCTGTGTTTGGAGGAGTATTGATTGTCGTCACGTTTAGGCTGGGGCAGGGAGAATTTCGTAAAAGATGACCTCATGTAATTATAAGAAGTTACTGTTATGGGATATTACATATGACATAATACAAAAATTTGCAGGTATATCATTAGAGGCGTGTTTCTTTAATATACCACTTACTTCATGTTCTTAAATGATTACATCATTGCTCAGATATTCAGTTTTGTGACCACTTGTGATGTAGGAGTGAGAGAGACGGAGTTAAGAATGGCCCAAAATAAATTGATGTAGTTTATCAACGAACTGTTACAAATTTGTTCCTCTTTGTTTTTTAATTTTCTATTAGAAGTAAGAATATACTAAAGATCGCCGAAATAATTTTAAACAATTACATTATCAGGTCGAGCGTAAATTAGTTAAAAATTGAAAATAACATATAACAATTTGATTTTGTATTCCAAAAACGGGTAAATCGTCATACTTAATCGTATTTTGCACGAAAACGAAAAATTTTACTAGTGCAAGTTTTAAGTATGTTCAATAGAATTAAAGGACGTAAAATTTAAAAAAAAAAAAAAAAATTGGATGATCATTGAGAAAATTCAAAAATAAGAAATTTGAAAATGAAAAAATTAAAGAACTTACCATTTTCATATTTTTTATTAATCCGTATTAACTTACCTTTAAAACGAGCCCTGTATCATAAATATCGGATATTTATTTTTCCTTTTATAGCCATAAACACATCATGTTTATCATTTTTCTCAAAATTGACAGGGTGTCAACCCTGTATTTTAAACAACAACAACAAAAAATCATTTTCTACAAAATCTTTTTTTTAACTAGTACTACCAATTGAAAACATCAAAAATAAAAAAATTAAAGACGACTTCCGGTTCCATATACCAAATTTGTGATTTGACGTATTTTTCACCATATATATTTTAAGTCAATCGGTATTGTCCGTAAGAATTCTGAGCGGAAAACCGTTAAAGCCCAATGGCTACTTGTAGCTACTCATGAAAAATACGTAGAGCAGCTACGAATAGTTGATTATCAAAGAGATGAACCGTAAGTGCTTTAGTTTTGCGGTGGTCGATTGGAAAGCCACTAATATTCCAATATTCTCTACCAATTAAAATTGTTAACTGAGTAAATTAAAATACGTTTGTAATTAGATTTATATAAATTGTATATTCATCTAATTATCACATATAACCAGCACAAATATTTATATTTCATGGTCGCAATTATTTTGTGGTTGGTTTACACCAACACGTTAATACACGGTTTTCTCTTTCGATATTTGTAAACAATTCGAATTTATCATTTCCAAAAGAAACCTTTTCATATTATGAACTATTAAAAATAATAATTTAATTACATAAGTGTGGGAAAAATATAAAGTGATTTAAATGAGTGATGACAAGAAAGAAAATTTAGTATAAAAACAGGATGAATCCAACATTCACTCCTCCAGACTCAAGGTCCAGGATTTCTATAGACTCAACCCGCCAGCTTGGTTTATACAGATCGAGCTTTAGTTCGAGTTGCATAAAATAAGCTCAGATACTGCAAAATTTCTGAAGGAGGCTACGGCACTCCCTACCGATATATTTTCATCTGTAGCGGATCTCATCCAGCCACCGCTAGAGAACAACAATTATATACACTGAAAAAGGCGATGATTGACAGGTATTCGCTGTCACAGGAAAAACACCAGGAGGAACTCGTCATTAAGCAAGATATCTTCGATCAAAAAACATCAGAGGTTAATGGTACAAGGCAATCGAAGGTCTAGTGAGTGACCACATCAGCGAAGATATCGTATGTAAACTCTGGATGAGGAGAATGCCTAAAATTATCCAAGTTGCACTTGTCGAATTCAAAAATAAACCAACAGTGGATATCATTTTCAAGGTTTGAAGCGGCAGAATTGCCCAACATTTCACCGATAGATTTCTCCCAATCATTTTCGTGCAATCAACAACGTCGAATAAATCGGAGATTTGAGAATTGCATCGCTTACTACATGTAATCATAGTCGCTCCAGAAGTCCGCAGCCTTCAAGCAGATCTCAAAAGAAGTACAGAGTTTGTTGGTATCATTTAAAGTACGGCGCTAGAGCACAAAAATGCATTAAGAAACCGTGCGAATTTACAGCCAACAATACGGTATCCTCAATGCGGTATTCATACGGTATCCTTATTCTGGAATGATCTTTCTATGATTCCAATGACACATTTCCATGGAAACCGATCTCTCGATCCAGTATTGTGTCTTTCGGCAGCGAATGACACAACCATTAATACTTATGGGACCCAATTAATTTGGCCGATATTGGGCTACGGCGCACCTTTACTCACCAATTCGGGCTCGTATCAGTTAACCGACCAATAATCGGTGCTGATTTTCTTACGAAATTCGGTCTACTTATTGACCTGAGAGGAAGACGAATCATCGACCCGGGCACGAAATTAACTGAAATTAACTTCCTTAATGAAATATACCATAACGACCGGAGATCCTAATAATTGTGCACCAAATACAACTTAACACTATGGCGCTCCAAGCACGAATAATTTATTTCAACTTCATTTGATTTACCAGTTATGAAATTTATTCAAATAAAAGCGGCAACTTTAAATTAGAAAATCATTTTGAAATGTCGTCGTCATTTTTGTGGAAACTTTCCTAAGTAAGTCAAAAAGTCTGATACGACTTATTGTAGATTTTCAAATAGGTCATTTTACAAAATATAAATCGCAAATTTGGCTCTATCTAAGGGTATATGTACCAAATGCACCTAATTTTTATTGTGTTCTTAACGATAAAATAGCGATATGATATTTCTTTAGTTTTACAAATTGCACCAAACTCTTGAAAATACGCAACCGATTTTTATAAAGTCTTTAGAAGAAAATATCCTGTATAATCAAAATGGAAACTCGATCAAGTTCGGTAAAATAGTATCTCAGTTTGCCTGATAATCGACAGACAAACAAAAAAACTAGAACCTTAATTTTTTGTTTTGATATGTAGAGATAATTTTAACTAATATTATATTATTAATTATTTTAATTACAGAAATCAATACAATGAAGAAAGTGGTTACTACTAAATGGATACAAAATACTTTTCTTAGTTTAGTGCCCAAATTATTAATAATATTTGGATTATGCTTATCAATCATTACGTGCAGTAACATTGGAATTGAAATGATACGTTCACCAGAATCAACTGTAGCTCCTTTAGGTGATGAAGTACTTTTCGAATGTGAACTAAATTTGACACTTGAAAAAGTTGAATGGCGTTTTAAGCCATTAAAAACTAAAGGAAACATGATTGGTGCTTTTTATATTACGGACCAGTTAGTAAGTCATACACTAATTTATTCAGTTTAGCATTACTTTTTGTTGTAAAGTTTTAATTTGTAGACAGGTTACAATATTTCAACCAGAAATAGAATCTCCAAACTAAAAGTGTACGTCACCAAAAAAGCAGTTGGAGAGTATCAATGTATTGTGTGGTTTGGCGCATCCGCGATTTCTTCAATACCTGCAAAATTAATATTAGCAGATATTTCATTAAATTTAAAAACAGTGCCGCAACATAATTTAAATCCTGTTTTTAAACAAACAGAACAGAATATTGTAAACTGGGAAGTTCCAGCCGGCAATACCGTTTTAATTAAATGCGGTGAGGTATTTTCAAATCCAGAGCCAGCATGGAGTTATTTTAAGTAAGCTTCTACATTTATTTATTTTTAATCATTACTAATTAAAAATTTTAATAACTTTTGAAATCTATCTATTTGATTTTAGAAATGACACACCATTTTTAACACATTATATCCAATCCATTCCTGGAACCCTTATTTTACAATCAGTGATGCTTTCAGATTCAGGTACTTATTACTGTACTGCTACAAATTCAATTATTGGGACTGATGTTAAATTAGAGCAAAAAACAATTTTAACAGTTAAAGCTGAAGTTCATAATTTTAAACCCAAGTTTTTTGTAAAGCCACCACAAATAGTTTCAGTAAGGCCCGGATCTACAGCTGTTTTAGAATGTCCTGGCATTGGCAGTCCCATTCCAAAAGCTACATGGAGCAGTCCGGATTTATCTGCTAAGAATAGTAAATTACTTGGAACCGATAATCATACAAAAATTTTAGGATATGGGCTTGAAATTGCAAATATTACTAAAGAAGATTCTGGTACATATTTTTGCTCCCTAGATAATGGGGAGGGTGTATTAGTTCATCAAACAACACTGCAAATACTTGAATTTCCAACGATCATCCAAGGCCCAAGAACTACATTAACCAATGAAAGTGGCAGTTTATCGTTAGAATGTGTTGCTGATGGTTTTCCTATTCCTGAATTGTATTGGATGATTAATGGTGTTAATTGTGAATTTGATAACCAAACTACGATAAATGGTTCAAAATTACTTATAAAATCAGTGGAAAAACGACACGCGGGAATAGTACAATGTTTTGCACGTAACAGTATTGGTGAAGTAACAAAATGGAATTTATTACGCGTAAGTCCTAAACAAATAGCTGGTGAAATCGGTGGATTACCACTTGGGAATATGCCTCATTCAACCAATACAAATAGCGACCATACTGGACGTCCTCCAAAGAAAAAACACCGTAAATGTGAGTAAAAATATTTTTATTTTAGTTTAACACTTCATGGCAACTTTGTCTCCGGACATATTTTGAATTATCAAAATTTAGCTGATTCTGTATTCCTCTCTCCTGTCTGGTTCAAGTTTGAGAGTGCGGAATCCATGGGCCGACCCACCTAAACAACCTAAATAGAAACAAACAAACAAGTTATTTAAGTTCACTTTTGGCTAGCTTGCCCTTACACTAAAAAGTTAAAATTGGTACGTTTTCAGCTTTCAAAATTTGTCGGATTCTGGGTTATCCCCTCTCACTAAATTTGGTAAGAGCAATTTGTTCAACTTCTCTAAGGCGTAACTTCCCCAAACGCTAAAAAGTTTAAATTTGACCCACAACTTTATCTCCTGAGACATTATCAACTAATTCACTCTCATTAAATTTGTCGAGTGACTTCTTTAAGGTTCAGATGTTTAATGTCATTTTTGGCTAACTTCCCCATATGTTAGAATGTTAAAATTGGAAACACAACTTTAATTCGTGGTATATTTTCAACATTCAAAATTCGGCGAATTCTGGATTACTAATCTTATTAAGTTTGACATGAGCGATATCAGTGTAATTCGACCTCCTAAGATATAAGATGGGATACACTAAAACGTTGAAATTTGGCATACAACTTGATTTTTAACTATCAAGATTTGGCTGATTCTGGATTACCCCATTGCCTTCAATTTGACTTAAGCGATTTGTCTTGTGAAATTCAATTTCTTTAAAGCAATTTTTCAACTCGAAAGTACATCCGAAGGCGGTAAAGATTAGGTCGCAATAAGGACGCGGTAGGAATTTAGGGACCTTAAAGTTCCCAGGTCTGGACCTTTCTCATTTCGAAAAATACAAAAGCTGGAAAGTTGAATTCTCTTATTCTTTCAATTTCGAGGTTTTGAATTTTTTCAGCTCTTACTTTTATTTTATTTTCATTTATTATCGTGATCGTTCAATGTTCAAGCCGCAATTAAGTTGCAGTTGTTGTAGTTCGCCAAAGCTTTGGGAAAAAGAGTTAGAGTTTCACTCAGAGAAAAGTTGGAATAAGCACGTTACATTCGTCGTACAATTGATTTTAGTTTCCTTTAATATTTTGTTATAGTGAAGTTGGATATCAATCACTTGAGAAATTTTGAAACTCCTGAAAATAAACAACAAATCACGAAAAAGACAGTTGTATACGAATGCTTCTTCTTCTTCAAACAAAGCCAAATGAAATTATTAGGACGAAGTGGGCAAGACTAATAACCAAATAAAACTGTCTAAATTTTAAAACTTTGGCTAATATGCTTTTTTTACTGGAACGAATGGCAGAAATACGAGTACGTATATCATTCCCAACACCCACATAATGTCGGTAAAACATTAATCAGTTGTGTACGAATTCTTCTTCTTCAAAGAACCCCAAAATGAAATTATTAGGACGAAGTGGGCAAGACTAATAACCAAATAAGACTGTCTAAATTTTAAATCTTTGGTTTATATGATTTTTTTACTGGAACGAATTGCAGAAATACGAGTAGGTATATCATTCCCAACGCCCACATAATGTCGATACAAATATTAATTCGCATCATCCAAAGCTTTTACTTTTTATATCTCACTAATTCACTTTTTAAATCTCTTTTAATTCACTTTCTAATCCTCATACTTTCGCTTACCAAAAACTAATGAATTCCAATTCAATTTCGTTCGCCTTTTTATATACACAAACCAATCTTCTAGAAAGTTCATGACTTTTCGAGTAAGAAAAGTGTAGAAACATTTAGAACAATTCTATCATGGAAAATTCCATTTTAGTACCATAAAACTTTGGGCTATTAATTTAACTTATTAGGTGTCACCGTAACGATATAATGTTACGTTTTTGCCTTGTCAATCAAGTTTAGAATCACTGGACTGTGAATAAAACAAAACAATTCAATTTATCACCAACGAATTTATTTATTTCACACAAGAATTATGACAACACAAATAATTAACGATAATTCACAAAATCACTTTTTATAATTTTCAGACAATTTTACTGATCGCTTTTGATTTTAAAATCGCACTACAACACTTTTCAACTCAATTTTCAATTCATCTTTAATCTTCTTCGACTTCGTTCGCCTTTTTATCCACAAAGTTCATGACTTTTCCAGTAAGAATAGTGTAGAAACATTTAGAACAGTTATATCATGGAAAATTTCATTTTAGTACAGTAAAACATTGAGTTATTAATTTAACTTATTCTATTACACTCTAGGCGTCACCGTCACACCATCCCTCACCTAAGCCTGTTCGTCCCGAACCGGACCCGAATCACCTCCTCTGTAGAGGGCCAAATCACCTCCTCTGTCGCCCGACACTTGCACTCCATTTCGCACAACTCGGCCATTCTTATCCAATATCTGCTTAACCTGGTGTTCATTGGTTTCCTCCACAAATGTTTTTGACTTCGATGCCAGCTCTTCGCGATGGCAGACTGTTACTTGCCTTACTGTCGCATCCATACCGTCGAATTTATGTGGCAGCTCTGCGTGTTATCGCTAGACAATACTCATCGCCCAAAATCCAACACGAAGCCATTTACCCTCATGAAGTCCATCCCCAAAATGACTTCGTCCACAATATCTGCGACTAGAACTTCGTGTGGGAAAAGAGTTTCACCGATCCTTATGTTAACGATGTTTTTCCCTTTTATCATTGCACTCTCTCCATTTGCCATTCTTAATTATAACCCATCAGCCAGTTGCACAGCTCCTGCGATCAAGCCTTCCTGGACAATCATGTGAGTTGCTCCCGTATCCAGCATAATGATTTTCTCCCATCAACACCGCCTTTGATTGTTACGCTGCTAAGGCCTCGTGCTATACTCATAATAGTATAAATTTAACAGTATTTATGTTATGGGGCAAACAGACGGCGAAGCCAACTTTGATTCCTTCAAACTGACTTTTAATTTTTCCACTTTACCGACTGTTGCCATTCGTTCATCCGATTCCCGCTCTCCTTTTAGTGCGTTTTCCTCTTGCTTCCCAACAATCTCGCGAGATGTGGCTAATCTTGTTACATACCCAACATCTCAGTTCACTGCCTCTAGACCTTTGTCTTGACCATTCGTCGCTTACCTGCATGAAAGGTGGCGATCTTCCCACTCCTTGTGTTACAATCCGACAGTCCATTGAGATGTGACCCAACTTGTCACAAATTCCAACACCTAAGCCTACCTTTCCGTTTATCGGTACTGCCTCGATGCTGCCGTTGGTGTCTGAATTCATTTGGCGCCTAAATATTCACGGTCTGACGATAGTCTGCACGGCCTCGATGGTTATCGCAAAAGCAACGGTTTCCGCGAAGGTCGCTTTAGGTGACAACATCACCGCCTTGCGTGTCTCTGGATCTCGAATGCCGTCAATGACGTACTGGTATGTGCTAGATACACGAAAAAGATGAAAATTCCTGAAGCGATTCATCTCTCTTTTGGTAGTGGCTTTTAAGTTCCATGCGATAGATTTCACGCTGGTGGTCACTGCCGTACTTCCGCTCCAATGCCTTCATAATTTCAAGATATCTGTTGCGACCCTTTTCTGAAATAGTTTGTAAAGCCTTCTGTAATAGCTGCTTCACCTTTAAGGGCCACTATTAGCGCCGCGACACGATGTTCATCGTTCCAATGATTTTGATTGTCCGCCGTCTCAAATTGAAATTTGAAAATGCCGAAAGATATTCTTCCGTCGAAGACGGACTTAACTGATTGAACAGTTTAACTTAACTGATTGAACGGTCTGTACCGCTTGCTTCGTTGTTTCACTTGCCTTGACATCAGTTAATTTTTTCTCGAGACGTTGAAATTTCTCCACAAGTTGATGAACCTTCGTTTCTAATTTTCCTTCAACCTGTTGAATCTCCGTTTGCAATTTCTCTTCAACATGTTGAACCTTCGTTTCTAATTTATCGTCAACCTTTTGAATCTCCATTTGCAGCTTTTCCACTTCGCCGTGAATGTTAGTAGATATTTCGAGAAGTTTATCGTCGATTCTCTTATGACCATCTGTAATTTGGTCTTTAATTTCCTCTCCTTGTTTCTCCATCTGGTGTTTTATTTCTTGGCTTGACTGGTTTATAGTTTCCAACTGTCGCTCGTTTTGTTGTTCCATCTGGTATTTCATTTCTTCGTTTGACTTGTCCATTACACCCATCTGTCTCATTATTTGTTTCATAGCCACCATTAATTGTGACAAATCGAAACTTCCAGATGGTAGTTGTGTTTTAGGTTCTGTCTTTTCCACCCTTCTTTCTCAGTGGCGTCACGTAGTCGCGCTTGTAAAGCTGCTTTGCTACCATCAGTTCGCAAACCCCGTTTCTCAAGTTCCATTTTTAATTCTGGAACTCTTAATTCCGATAGAATCATTGTTTTATTATTCACAATCCCACCGCTGTTGCCAATTGTTACGTTTTTGCCTTGTCAATCAAGGTTCGAATCACTGGATTGTGAATAAAACAAAACAATTCAATTTATCACCAACGAATTTATTTATTTCACACAAGAATTATTACATCACAAATTATTAACGACACACAATTTTACTGATTGCACATTTCACACAATTTTACTGATAGCTTTTAATTTTAAAATCGAACTACAACACTTTTTAAATCACTTTTTAATTCCTTTTTAATCTCCACATTATCGCTTACCAAGTTTATGACTTTTCCAGTAAGAATAGTGTAGAAACATTTGGAACAGTTTTTTCATGGAAAATTCCATTTTAGTATAGTAAAAGAGCTATTAATTTAACTTATTCTATTACACTATAGGTGTCACCGTCACAATATTTTTAGGATGTGTCCATGATATAAATATGACGAGGTATGTTTGACAGTTAATTTGGATTTTTTTGCGAATTGGTTTTGGTTTATAAGAATATTTTTAGGTTTTGTACATGGAAATAAGTTTCAATGACTGTACACGATAGAAAAAACACAAATTTCTACGAAACGGAATTAAAGTTACGAAATATATAACTCGAAGTGACGTCACAAAAAGGAAACATAGCGACAGGTCAATTGGTTGGATATACCTCTGTCAATTTTTATATCATGGGACGTGTCCGAACTCTGTGATAATTTTCTTTGTAATAATTTTCTGTTCCATATTTTGTAACAACAGAGCATTCACAATGAAAAAACCTTTTACTTTTGATTTACAGGTTTGTATGAATTTTCAATTTAACGAATAGAAATTTTTGTTCGTCATGTTGGAAATTCATACAAATCTGTAAGTTCGTTGAACATTTTGTTTAATTTTTATAAAAATTTGTTACTTTAACAATCGCCAATAAGTGCGAAAATCGGCTAAAGTTTTTTTTATACCAGAACGCCTCGGCTTTGAGCTTCAAAAATGAAATTGCTTTATTTCATTTTTCAATTATACAAATTAGATTTATTTTATTGACAACGTTTAATTTTATTGATTTGATTTGAATGTTCGGCCAAGCGTTGAGCGGGGGCTCTGGGACACCGGGCACACCCCGTATATACAACAGCCCGTTTTACATACAACAAATTCCGAAGGAGAAGGATAAAGATTGTTAGTTGTGACCGAATCGACCCGGTTACAGACACTTAAGCGATCGATAGTTAGTAAATTGTTAGTACAATTTATGATAAATTAGTTAGCTTGGACAACACAATTTCACTAAATGAATGGGGGGATGCTTGTTTTTTGGAAGCTCTTGGCCGTTTACTCAGAGGGAGGGTATATCTCTAAATCTAAATCAGGAGAGACTTAATTATTTATTTTTATCATTTTTTTTTTTTGTTTTTTTGACTTCACTATTTCCACATTTCATTATTTTTCCATCGGTGGCTCGGGGGGAAGGTGAGATTTTGTTCCATCACTTCTTCCCATGTGGTCACCCAAATTTGTACTAACCATAGCAAATGTTGCTTGACGTTGTTGTTGAAATTGTTCCGACTCTTCTTTCTTATCTATTCGCCCTCCAAAACGTTTAATTTTATAGAAATAAAATCAATTTGATGAAAAATAATTTATTTTTAAGTGATAATTTAAAAAAAATCAAAATATATTGCAATGATGTTATCTATAAAGCCCAAGCAAAGCGTTCCACACTCGACTGCAACATTTTAGTATTTTTCTTACCAGACGCCCCGCCTCCAAATTTTTAGTTACCACAATTACGAAGCTGAGACCCTTTCATACCGGTGACGTTGGCTTTGAACATTCGGTTGCTGTCAAATGTTTTATTTAGGTCTATTTTTATTATAGCAAGAATTGAAATAATCTGAAACTGTAAAGCGTGATTTACACGTTCCAACAATGTTTCCCAACAAAAAATGAAGAGATTAGTATATCGCGAATTTCATTTGAAAGACAAGAACAAATATATAAACAAACAAAATTTTGTTGGACTTTTTTTTCTTTTTTTTCCAACTTTGTTTCCATAAAATTTTTTTTTGACTATAAAATATACTCGACCCGAGTATATTTTATGGAAACAAACAACAACAAACACATTAAAAATGGCGATTTGTAAAATGTTTATAGCGCTTTATTTTTATTTTATTAAATTTTTATTTAAAAATTAAAATTTACGTTCGAACAATTTTCATTTTAGCCAAGAAAAGTCGTAATTTTGATAAATGAAGTGGTATCGCTGCGGCATTCGCCAAAAATTACATTGTCGATTTTATACCGCCAAAAAATTATAGCATGCCCGACATTTTTGTTTTATTTTTTTATAAATTTTTGTTTAAAAATGGAAGTTTACTTTCGAAAAGCTATATTTTAGCCAGAAAAGTTGTAATTTTGAAACATAAAGTTGTATTATCGCCCTATTCGACATCATAGATTTTATACCGCCAAAAAGTTATAGCATGACCGACATTTTCGTTTTATACTTTTCTCTTTTTATCGCATGTAAATATTTTCTATTGCGTGTAGCTCTAAGTCTCAACAAAAAAAAAGTTGGAAAACATTGTTGGAACGTGTAAATCACGCATAACGTACATATGAGCTAGATTTTTTGCTAAGGATGTGTTCGAAGTTTGTAATAATTATTTTTTTGTAATAATTTTGACATGAGTCAAATAATTTCCTCTTTCATATTTTGTAATAAGTTTTATTTGTACTACTCTTTTTAGAAATAAATTAACGTAATACGGTTAATTATTGTTATTGCGCGCTTTTGTTTTTGAATATTATTACAGAAGTGTTAAATTTACAACACGTAGTAGCTGTACAAAATAATGTCATAATTATTACAGCTGGAATAATTATCAAAAACTTCGAACACGTCCTTAAGAGCCTTACCAACTGAAAAACGAAAAAAAATCGGGTTTAGTTTTTTCGATATAATTCTAAAAGTATTGCTTTGTTTTCGTTTAAAACTTCTGGTTCTTGACCAAGTGCACCATGCTTTTCATACCGATTAAAGTACTTTACACTAGCAGTGTTCACTGATGACAAGGGATAAAAAACATCCGGATATTTTTAACTCTACTTTTATTTGGATTTTTTTGTAGTTTTTCTGACACTCGTAAATTATTTCTTTTATCGGCGCAAAAAAAATCCAAAATTTTTGCGAGTTGAAAAATTTAAATGAAAATAATATGAAAGCTTCCATTTGAACAATGATATTAATAAAAAATATTAAAATAATAAAAAGAAAATGTGATGTTGACGTTTAAAATACCAAAATTATATGTCAAGTACAAAAGTTGTTCACTCATGTCATCAAAAAAAATCCGGATATTTTATTAAAGTGAAGCTAGCGGGGGCAACATTTGTCAAAAATATCGGGATATTTTCTGTCAAACAAATTAACAAAACGACGCCATTTTCGCGTTTTAATCTAAATTAACATTTTATATCTTTCTACGATAACAATAAATTTGAATACAATCATGTCAATTATAGAATCCGCGGGAGAGAATCAATCACGGATCGAAAACTGCATATACAAAAAATAGGAAACAATTGGTGTAAATCAAAGTATCCTGGAAAACTTTTATTAATTTCCATGCAATTTAGATTTTTTGATTCCCCGAACAAACGCAATAGTTTTCTTGCATTTGAAAAACAATTTTTTTTTGACGAATTGTAAAAAAACTCCAAAGGAATTTCAATGAAACTATTGTCGATTTCGATTCGCCATTTACCAAATCTTTGATACATCACTCTCTACTGCTGTGTAAATCGAACAGTTGCTCCGTGTGTGTGTTTCCGACGTTTATATAAACATAACCTATAATTTTTACAAAAGATCGATACTCGATAAAAAACAACATAACATATTCTTATGTTAAATAAATAACAATATAACAAAAAGTTAATTCTTTAATATGAAATATTTATATAAAAATAAACAGAAACACAAAACACAAATGACAGATCTGTTTGTGTTAGTAAATCTGCCAATAAATAGAAATGCGTAAAACAACAACAATTTTGCTCGACCGAGCGACTTTTCTTGGCAAATCGAACAGTTTGACAGCAGAAAGAGCAAGCCGGTTTGCTCTTTTTTGGTTTTTTTTTTTTTTTTTTTTTTTTTTTTAATAATTTTATTTATGATAACAATAAAATTTTTTTACAAAGTAACTAGTCATTTTTGACTAACAGCGTTTGACTCTGACAATATAATAATAAAGCACTCATATGTGTTCTTTACATAAAGTGTTGTTTTGGTTGATGTTGCATTGTGCGGACTATTCAGGCAACTCAAAAGGTTTTAGTCTTTTGAGTCTTCTTATTATACCCTCTTGATGAAGTAGTCTTGCAGCTTCGATGTTAGGGTGATGATGGAGCCTCTCCTGGTGTTTTTGAGCACATTTCTTTATTTCACTTGCGACTGTGTCTATTCCGAGATCTCTATGAAGGTCACTATTACGAGTGTACCAAGGGGCATTTACAATTCCTCTGAGGACTTTATTTTGAAATCGTTGAACTATCTGTTGATTGCTGATTTTGGTGCATCCCCATAGTTGGATACCATATGTCCAGACCGGCTTGAGTACTTGTTTATAAAGCATAAGTTTATTATGAATGGATAACTGAGAGTTTCTTCCAATTAACCAGTACATTTTTCTATATTTTAACTGAAGCTCTTCTGCTTTCTTTTTCACGTGTACTTTCCACTTTAACTTTGCATCAAGGTTCATACCAAGGTATTTTGCTTGATTGGCATGTGGTACAGAGATATTATTGAGAGTCACAGGTAGTGGTTCTATTGATCTATTAGTGAAGTTAATGTGAGTAGACTTCGATTCATTCACTATAATTCTCCACTTAGCTAGCCAATCTTGTATATTATTTACGGCTATTTGTAGTTTGAATGTGACTTCACCGATTGTGTCACCAACAGCTAGAATTGCAGTGTCATCTGCAAACGTGGCGATAGTTGTATTGCTCGTCTGCGGTATGTCGCTAGTAAACAGCACGAAAAGGAAAGGCCCTAAGACACTCCCCTGCGGGACTCCTGCTTTAGCTTCTTTAATACTGGAGTAAACTCCTTCCTGTTTAACTCTAAAATATCTCCTTTTCAGGTATGACTTTAGCAGTTCGCAATACTCAAATGGCAGAGTTTTCTCCAATTTAAATATTAAACCATCTAGCCAGACTTTGTCAAATGCCTGCGCTATGTCAAGAAATATGGCTGAACAAATCTTTTTTTCCTCTAAGGATTTTTCTATTATATCTGTTATTCTATGGACTTGGTCGATTGTGGAGTGTTCCTCTCTAAATCCAAACTGATGGGACGGAACAGCTCCTGATTTTACAACTTCTGGTTTAATTCGTTTTAATAACAATCTCTCAAATAGTTTTGACATAGTTGGAAGAAGTGATATTGGCCTGTACGAGGCCAGTTCACTTGGTGGCTTACCTGGCTTAGGTATCATTATCACTTCCGCAAATTTCCAAGATAGAGGGACATAACGGAGTCTGAAGGAAGCATTAATTATGTCCGATATTTTTTTAATAGCTTTATTAGGTAGTTGTTTTAGAATCTCTCCAGTTATCAGGTCATATCCTGGTGATTTTTTAAGTACTACATGGTTCTTTATTACTTGTTTTACTTCTTTAGCATTAGTTAATGGAATTTCCTGTCTCAGGATAGTTGTTTGGTTTTCGAACAATATATCCTGTTGGTTAAGTGTTGTTAAATTTGGCTGAAAGGTACGCTCGAGATGATCCGCGAATTTTTCTGCTTTTTCTTCTTTGCTTTTAGCCAGATGACCTTTATTTGTTCTTATTGGTGGTATATGCATAACTGGCCTTTTCAAATATTTGGTTGCTTTCCACAATGAATAATCACTACTTTTATCATAGGTGAGAGATTGTAGGTATGAATTTATTGATTTATTTTTAAATTCCCTTATTTCTCTACGTATTCGTTGTGTTAAATTATTTAATCTATTTTTGACGGTTGGGTCTCGTGTACGTTGCCACTCCCTTCGGGTACTTCTCTTCTCTATAACTAGTGATTTAATTTCCATTGGATAGCATTTGCCAGCTATTTTTTTGTTTGTTGTGTTAGTACTTTTCCACGCTGCTACCTGTATGTCCTTGACGAGCTTCTCCACCTCCTGTTCTAATGTTTCTTCTGATGAAAGTTGTGTGTTTAAAATGATGCTATTGTTTAGTTCATTCCTGAACTTTTTCCAATCAGTATATTTATTTGTTAACAGTGGCTGTTTATCATTAGTAATTATTGTATCACTTATTATCATTAAAATAGAGGAGTGGTCAGATGTGGAGTCCAATCCTTCCTGCACTTGTATATAATCAACCGGGATTTTTCTTGTTATAAAGAAGTCAATTAGGTCTGGTATTTTATTTTGATCACTGGGCCAATAAGTTGGTTTTCCAGTAGAATGCCAGTTGCAGTTGTATTTAATTATTGCTTGATGAAGCTCTTTCCCTTTAGTTGTGGTTAGTCTTGATCCCCAGTCAGTATGTTTAGCGTTGAAGTCACCCCCGACTACAAATTTTTCACCGAGCTGCTTGAAGAACTGAGTATAAGCATTCTCTTTGATGTTATATCTAGGTGGGCAATATATTGCGGATACCACTAACTTGTGGTTGCGGGTATTAATGCTAACGCTAATTGCTTGTATTTCATCACTTTCAAGTTTTTGTTGCAGATGGTATTTAATATCTTTTTTTATAATCACGGCACTGCCCCCTCGTGCATTATTATTAGGATGAACTGCTGAGTGAACTTCGTAGCCGCGGATTTTTATATGACTTTGAGTAGTAAGGTGTGTTTCAGATAATAAACATATATCTATTTTTTCTAAATCAAGAAATAGTTGTATTTCATTTTGTCGTTGCAATATACCATTGCAGTTCCATGCAAGAATTTTTAAATTATTTGCCATGTTTTTCGAGTAGAGTGAGCCTTTGTAGGATTGATATAAGGGCTTTTTCTTGCTTTTCTTCTTGTGAACTAAGTCTATCAAGAATATCTTGTAGTATTTTATTAGTTTGGTTATTATTTGAATCATTTAATAAAAGAGAACTATGTTGTCTTCTCGAACTTCCAGTAGATAGTACATCAGCAAATGTTACATTTGGATTAGTTCTTGATGGCTGGATTAATGTTTGGTGTGGCCTTAAATTTGTAGGTATTCTTGTTGAGGCTGAGTTAATTTCTGGCCTGGAACTTATTGAAGTGTCCCTTGTTTTGTTGCGAATTTTTTGCAGCTCTTTTATAACAATGCAACCTCTGTAGTTGGCTGGGTGTGTCTCTCCACAGTTAACACATTTTGGTGGGGTGTCTTTTAGTTTCGTACATTCAGCCGTACGGTGTTTTCCTACACATTTCACGCATCTGGGCTCCTTATTACAAAAGTTTTGCGTGTGTCCGTAGACTTGGCACTTTTTGCACTGGGGGATCAGCTTAGATTTTTTAACTGCTTCTATTTGCACTTTCATATGGAGTATTTCGCTGATTGCGTAAATATTTTTAATGTCTTCTGTTCTTTCAAAAGACAACATATATAATGGAAGAGGTGTTTTGTCACCTCTTTTTAGCAGCTGTGTAACTTCTTTAATTTTGTATTTTTTCACCAAAAGATACTCTTTTATCTCTTCTGGTTTGCATGAAGCGTGTAGCTTCCTAGCAATGACTTTGGTTTGCCTTGTCTGCTTATCTTCGTAGGAATACCACGCTGTCTTTTCTTCGTTAAGAGCTCCTGTTAACTTTCTATAGCTATCACTGTCTGTGACATTTATTTTGATATCACCACTATTTAACGCTGTAGCTTGAAACTTTATATGATTGTTGTCCATGATGTTTCTAATACTCTGATAATTATTGCAATTAGATATTATTACTGGAGGTGGCCGTGGCACTTTTTTCTCTAGTTGTACATTCTTACTTCCGGTCGGGAGTTCATTACTTGATCGTTTCTGTTCCGACGGAACCTGAGCTTTATCCTCCTGTTGCACGTGCCTACTTCCGGTTGGAAGCTGCTCAACTGATTGTTTCGAATCGGGTGAAATCTGTGGTGATTTACTCATCTTACGTTTCTTATTTTTTTTGTTACGGTTCAGAATCCATCCCGTTTCTCTATTGAGTTCTTCCTCGTCTGTTTCATACATAACCTCTATATGATCATTGGTGTTGTTTATCTTAGTGGTTTCTTTCTCAGACATTACTGCATTTAGAGCATCTTTTAACTCCTTGTTTTCTCGCTGTAAGTTTTTGAGGTCTTTGTTTAGATTTAACGTTAACTTTTCTATTTCGTAAATCTTATTGCGCAGTTCTGCGTTATCCCTTTCTAAGGTGTTCGCTATTGGTGGTGGTGATCTACCCACCCTAGATTGTTGTTTAAATGGGTTGGGTTGCCCAACAGGGCTGTTAAACAATGATTGGCTCACCCCAGAATCCTTTGAGCCAGCCTCGTTAGAGGGTGGATTTGCCAGCTGATTAGCTGGGTTACCACCTGGGGTACAATTCTCTTTGTAATATTTTCGGTACTTAAATTGAATTGAATTTGCTTTTTTAAGATATTCATATGGTATTTACACAGTCAGCTAGTTATTTAAACATAAATAACAATTTATATTTCGAAGTTTTGTCTGAGAACATAAACACATCAAACTCAAACTAAAATTATTTGTGTCTTCAATATTTGGATAAAAACCAAATAGTTTCAATATCAAAATAATTTATAAACAAAAAATAATTAAAAAATATATACATTTAATTAAAAACCTGACGACAAAATGAGTTTATTAAATTTTACAAAGCGATTTAAAACAAAATGTAACATTTAAAATCAATTTATCATTTTTTATCAATTTTTGTTGTTCAATCGGGTTTGACGTACAGTATTACAAAATGAAGTTAGGGTGGAATAAAATATCATATATTTTTTATCATTTTTGCCCGATTGAACACGTCCATGATATTTTTTTATCACGCTTGGCCGAGGAAACACTAGGAAAAAAACCAACTTTTTTCTTGGTTTTTGGGTTCCTTCTGTCAATTTTGAATTTATTTTCTTTATGATATTTTCGGTACTTAAATTAAATTAAATTTGCTTTTTTAAGATATTTATATGGTATTTACACAGTCACCTATTTATTTAAACATAAATAATCATTTATTTTTCGAAATTTTATCTGAGAATACAAACACAATAAAACTTTAAACTAAAATTATTTGTGTCTCCAATATTTGGATATAATCCAAATAGTTTCAATATCAAAATAATTTATAAAAAAAAAATAATTAGAAAATATAACATTTAATTAAAAACCTGACGACAAAACGAGTTTATTGAATTTTACAAAGCGATTTAAAACCAAATATAACATTTAAAATCAATTTATCATTTTTTATCAATTTTGGTTGTTCAATCGGGTATGACGTACAGTTTTACGAAATGAAGTTAGGATGGGATAAAATATCATGATATTTTTTATCATTTTTGCCCGATTGAACCCCCTCCATTAAGTTGGATTTTTTTCCTAGTGTTCAATCGGGCAAAAATGATAAAAAATGTACGTGTTCGGTCTCTCCAAAATGAAAAAAAAATCACTATATTTTACGTCAAACTCATTTCCTGCTAACTTCACCTCGTTAAATATACGTCAAACCTGACCGAACAGCCAAAAATGAAAAATTTGGATTTATACATCAAACTCTACTTAAAACGCCGGTACACATGGAGAACGAATTATTATTTTTCACCAAATTATGTAAGAAAATTGCGAAAATAATGAAAAACGTATGTTTTTAACTTACAATAGCAAAATATCGTGCATATAATCTGAATAAAATTTTAAAAGGTTTAATACAAAATTTCAATTTATCGTCTTAAATTCAAAATTATCAACAATAAATTGAAATTTTCTATTAAAACTTTCAAAATTTGATAGCTATTTAGTAAATGCACGTTATTTTAGCTATCGTTAATTAGAAACTCCCGGTTTTCACTATTTTAATAATTTTCTTACCTAATTTAGTAAATAATGAAAATTTGTTTGTAAATTGTAAACAAAATCTGTAGGACTACTATGTATTCCGATCATGGCACTATTTTGGTTTTCCTAGGGAATTGCGAATTGATTTATTTTTATTGTGATTGTTTAGTGTCCTTTGTATGTATTATTTTTTCCAAAGTACCTATACTAAATTTTCGAAGAAAAAAAATTGTTCCATTTCATAGCAATTTAAACAACAAAATTGCTATTAAATTAAAGACAAAATGATAGTTTTTAGTTTTTTTGTATTTTCTTTAACGATTAACACTTATGATCCTAATCAAAAAATTTTTTGAATAAGTATGGCTCAGAGCATTCGAATGTGACAACTCCCTCTGTTAGCTTTTTACATAATTTTTACATTTTTTCCCCCTCCAAATTATATTAACCAGAAAAAGAAAGTTAAAGAATTTTGGATGAAATGTTTCTGTAAGTTTATATCCAAGAAAATATTAGCTTTACGTCTCAGTAATGTTTGTCTACAAAATTTACTTTGCGACTTTTTCGGCTTTTAGTAAACTTGGTTTGATCTACCAAAAAAAAACACAAGGGCTGGAGTGTGTTCATAAACTCTACATTGTAACAATATTGTAACCACAAAGCGTTCATAAACTTACATTGTAATTTTCTACCCTGCTAAATGCTGCCTTTCTAGACGTCATTGTTAAAATTTTGTTGCAATGTAAAGTTTATGAACACACTCCAGGTAATCCTGATTTATAAATTTGTAAAATGCACTCACTTTAAGTTCAATTGTAATTTATTGTTTTAAACAAATGAACTTTGATCCATGAACTGCGATCCATCTAGTTTGACACGACTGCGATTACCTAAAATTTCAGCTGGGAATACTAAATCTTCTAAGATAGCATCATTAACAGCCGTCAATGATCTTGATCGTGGGCGCTGTTGCTTCAATTGAGTTCTTGTTTTACATGTTGGCTTTGGTAAATTTTAATGAATACAACATGTTTACCGGACATTTTTTTTTCTAATTCACGTACTAATCTGGTTTGATTTTTTTGGAATGCCTTTTGTTTTGGCATTGGAACATAATATAAATTATGATTCCCTAAAAAAAAATTAATCCCAATTAGTTAACATTTTTAACTTAAGAAATCGTACATTTAATTAAAAACCTGACGACAAAATGAGTTTATTGAATTTTACAAAGCAATTTAAAACAAAATGTAATATTTAAAATCAATTTATCATTTTTTATCAATTTTGGTTGTTCAATCGGGTTTGACGTACAATATTACGAAATGAAGTTAGGGTGGGATAAAATATCATGATATTTTTTATCATTTTTGCCCGATTGAACACGTCCATAAACGTCAAACAATTTAATTTATTCTAATTTTTTTTACTAAAGATAATTAATTATAATTTTTGTAGTATTTTAAACTTTTAAATATTTCCAGTATGTATATATTATGGAAATTGAAATTAATTAAAATTATTAATCAAGTTTCTTTTGCATAAAAAAACAATATTTTTTGACATGTAAAACCAAAAACATTCTAGGATTTTTTTGGTGATAAATGAGTGTGTTTTATGGCAAAACGTGATAAAAAATATCATTATATTTTTTATCAAATTTGCCCGAGGAAACACGACCAATATATATATTTTGATCAGCCGTTCTTTTTAAACTAATATTAAATTTAAAATGTTTTTTAAATATAAGTGAAATGTGAACTTATCCAATTTATGGTATATTGTATTTTACATTCCTTTTATTAAAATCAAACACCAACACTGAGATTATTTTAGATTTTATTACTTTTATTTCAAGTTACATGTTTTTTTTTTATCAGAGCAATGCCGGAAGTTGCACTATGTTATATTCATATATATTTTATGTAGAGGGAGGAGTGTTACCAGAGTAACTAATATTTCCTTGATTTCTCGATGGAATCTACTATAATCATAACAGTCCCTCTTTACAGAATTCTTAACCTTACAAACTTAATATACATAATTTATAAATTTAATTTATCAATAGGTTTACGAATTCTTGTACTTTTTCGCACTTCATAATTGCTTTCATTATTTTGTTTTAGCATTTTGGATTTATTTAACTGATTTCTTGAAAACTCAAACATAGGTTCAATTGGTGATTGATTTGTGTTTTCAGTTTCATTGAAATCTGGTAAAATACGGATTATCGGATTACCACTACCCCGTTTTAAATTTTGCGAATAATTTGATGAGCCCTCAATAACTTGGTCATTCAGTGGTAATTGATCTTCTTCATCCATCACTTTATTTCCTATTCCTCTTACTTCATCCGAATGTCTTTTCCAATTTTTTCCATTGTCTAATTTTATTTGATAATGTAATTTTCCTTCTTGTCTCTCTACATTTCCGAATTTCCATTTCGTTTTGCCAAAGTAATTCCTAGCGGCTACTCTATCACTTTAATTATATGTTACGATGTTAGTTGTATTTTTTAAATTCTGATCTGATGTCATTAATGAAAATTTTGACCGCATAGGATAGTTGAAAACTATATCAGCTGGAGAAATATGCGTTACTGGATGTGGTGTAATACGGTAATGTGTTAATATTTGAATTAAATTAAATTGAAGGTCTTTTTTATTTGGATTTAATGATGTTATTTTGTTTTTTAACGTTTGTACGTATCTTTCAACTTGTCCGTTTGTTGCGGGATGATATGGTGATGTTCTCTTGTGAATAATTCCATTTGCCTCCATGAAATGTTTAAATTTAGGATTTACAAATTGAGAACCATTATCACTGCAAATTACCTTCGGTAAACCAAATGTAGCGAAAATATTTCTAAGTATTTCAATGGTGTTTTCCGTATTTATTTGTTTTAATGTATGTATTTCAGGCCATTTTGAATATACGTCTTTGCATAAAAAGAAATACACCCCGTAAAATGGTCCTGCGAAATCTATGTGCAACCGTTCAAAAGCTTGTGTTGGATATTCCCAATGATGTTTTCTGGAAACTGATACTGGATTATTTTTATTTTTGCAACACGATGCACAATTTTTTACCAAATTTTCTACATCCTTATCGAATCCTGGCCACCAACAGAAACTTCGACCAAGCGCCTTCATTCTTGTTACTCCGAAATGAGCTTCATGTAAATCATTTAGCACTTTATTTTTCAAATTTTCTGGAATCATTACTCTTATTCCACGAATTATACAACCTGTTTGATACGAAAACTCTTCCAATGGTACATTAAATAGATCCTCCGCTGAGATATTTACACCAATTGTTAAATTGTCCAGTAATTTCTTTAATTTTGAATCGCAATCTGTCTCTTGAGCAATTTTTACATAGTTACTGGTAACGTCTGAATCTGGTTTATTTCAAAAATGTCCGATTCCTCCTAACTCCTTCTTTGGAATCCATTGGAAGCCATGAAAACGCATTTGCGTTTGATTTGGAGTCTTTATATTTTATTTTGTAATTAAAACCTTGAAGAAATATTGCATAGTGCTGCATACGTGTGGCAGATAAATGTGGAATACTTTTACAAGGTGAAAATATTTGTACTAATGGCTTATGATCCGTATACAATAAAAATTGTCTGCCATACAAAAATTGAAAGAATTTTTTTACTCCAAACACAATTGAGTATGCTTCTTTATCTATTTGCGACCAGTTCCTCTGCGAGGTAATTAATGTTTGTGATGCAAACTGTATTGGTTTAACTGTACCATCAGGCATTATGTGAGATAACACTGCACCTACTCCTATTGGTGATGATGCATCCTGGTAGCTAGACAAATTGGAAGTTTGTCTGAAAAATGTCCCAAGAAATCATCTGATTGCATTCGCTTCTTCAATATATTGAATGAATTTTCACAACATTTATCCCAATACCATTTAATATTTTTACGTAGTAGTTTGTGAAAAGGTTCTAATACCTCACTTAAATTTTGAAAAAAACGATGGTAATAATTTATAAGTCCTAAGAATGACTGTAACTCCGATTTATTTGTTGGTCGTGGTGCCTTTTGTACTGCTTCAATTTTGGAATCCGCCTTGAAAATTCCTAATTTGTTTAATTTGAATCCGCAATATTCAATTTCGTGCTTTAAAAATTCTGTCTTACTCAGATTTATTTTTAACCCATATTCAGCGAGTCGTTTGAAAATTAATTCTAATCTCTGCAGATGAATCTCGTCATTTGGAGCTGTCACTCGAATGTCGTCTATAAAAACGCAAGTTCCTTCAATACCTTGAAGAATGGACTCAATTTGTTTTTTCCACTTTGCTGGTGCACAGTTTAAACCATATAACATACGAGTACACTTGTACAGTAAAGTTAGTAAATGTTGATCATCCTCATGTACTTTCCATTGTAAATATGCATTATGGAGATCTAATTTTGAAAATTTATCTCCGGTCGCTAAGTTCTCAAACAATTCATCGGTTGATGGAAGTGGATGTTCTTCGGTTACAAGAAGCGGGTTGATTGTGACCTTAAAATCACCACAGACGCGAACGCTGCCACCTGGTTTCATGACAGGGACTATTGGAGTTGCATATTCGCTATTTTCTACTTTAATAAAAACTCCTTTATCTTCTAAACGTTTAATTTCCTGTATCCTGTCTCACCCTCTCTCTTATGGAAAATGGAATTTGACGAGCATTGATGAAAATTGGTGTCATATTTGCTTTAATTGGTAGGCGTACTGGGTCTCCTTTAATTTCACCAAGCGAACTATCATCGAACAAATCATGATATGATTCCATTAATTTATTTAATTCTCGTTGAGTGTTATCCGAAATTTTCCCCCATGAAATTGAATTTACCTCACTCCAAAAATTCGCAAATTTTTTAAACGAAAACATCCTAATCCACTGTCTCCCAAATATTCCCGGTTTTCACCTTCAACCACATATAAATCTAACAATTTTGAACTATTTTCGAATTCAACAATCACATTAATAAAACCAAGAATATTTAACTTATTATTACTATATGAATTTAACTTTAAATTATTTTCTTTTAATTTACAATTTGGAAATTTTTCATAAAATTCGGTACTTGACATAATTGAAACAGGCGAACCTGTATCCAGTTCCATTTGAACCGGTACAATATTTATTTTAGTGTCAATCCACATTTTATTTTGACTTAAACCCATTTACATGAGAACCATTTTCATTTACACTAGCAACATAACTTTCAATTTTATCAGCTTGTTCGAGGCAATTGGCATTATTTTTTAATTTATTACATACTTTTTGAATATGGCCTATTTTTTTAAAAAACCAACAAAAACTTCGAACATGCCGACAATTGTTTGCATAGTGAGGTCCCCCACACCTAAAACAATTCATTTTTCTAACCTCACTATTCTTTGTATTTAAATTTTTATTTTGTATAATTGGGTTATGACTATTTTAATTTTCTTTTGAATTTGTGTTGGTAACGCTTACCTTCTTTTTTGTCTTTGCTGAATAAATCGCATTTACATTCGCACCTCCTGAAGATTTAAATTTTTGTGCGTCCTTTGCCGAAGCTTCCATCGTCGCAGCTACTTCGACCGCCTTTTTGAATGTTAAATCCGCTGCTTCCAACAACCTATTCCTTGCACGTTCATCACAAAGATCACATACGAACTGATTTCTAAGCGCTGTCTCCAGAAAATTCCCGAAATTGCAATTAATCGCCATTTTGCCTAATGACGCTTCATACTCTTTAATAGTTTCACCTTCTCGTTGATGATGGTGGTGGAATTTATAATATTCGAAAATCTCAACAGGCGTTGGAACATACATTTTATTTAATATTTTCACTAATTCATCATATAATTTGTCCTCTGCTTTTAAGGGTAAAAGATGATCACACAAAAGATCATGCGCCTCCGCACCAATATAATGGAGTAAATAGGGCTGTTTTTCATCGGCACTTTCGTAATTGAAAATTTTTAGTGCTCCTTCAAATCGAATTAACCACCTATCGAGTTTATTTTTAATAGGATCGAAAAATTCGATGAAATTAGGTGGCACTTGTTTTTTATCCGTCATCTTTTTGGCACAATACACACGTGAATTTTTTCTTTTTTTTTTTCTTTTGAATTTTATAATTATTTTATTATGTATTATTAATTTTAATTATTATATTTTTGTTTCTCGTCGCCAATTATTGTATTTTACATTCCTTTTATTAAAATCAAACACCAACACTGAGATTATTTTAGATTTTATTACTTTTATTTCAAGTTACATGTTTTTTTTATCAGAGCAATGCCGGAACTGACACTATGTTATATTCATATATATTTTATGTAGAGGAAGGAGTGTTATCAGAGTAACTAATATTTGCTTGATTACCCGATGTAATCTACTATATTCATAACATGGTATAAAGTAATTAGTGTATTTTGTGTATTGATGTGTGATGTATTGATTTTTTGCCTTTAGATCAACGACAACATTATTATCCGTGCAGAACCCGATGATTTTGAGAAATCAATTGGCCAAACGTGTGCGATTTGTTTATTACAGGCGCCCGTGAGGTTGAATTCAACAACAAAAAGGTATGAGTACGATTTTTTAAGTTAAAAATGTTAACTAATTGGGACTAATTTTTGTTTTAGGGAATCATAATTTGTGTTATGTTCCAATGCCAAAACAAAAGGCATTCCAAAAAATTCAAATCAGATTATGTAGTACGTGAATTAGAAAAGAAAATGTCCGGTAAACATGTTGTATTCATTAAAATTTACCAAAGCCAACACGTAAAACAAGAACTCAATTGAAGCAAAAGCGCCCACGATCAAGATCATTGACGGCTGTTAATGATGCTATCTTAGAAGATTTAGTATTCCCAGCTGAAATGTTAGGTAATCACATTCGTGTCAAACTAGATGAATCGCAGGTGATCAAAGTTCATTTGTATTGTGTTTTTTGGTAGATCAAACCAAGTTTACCAAAAATCGAAAAGTAAATTTTGTAGACAAACATTACTGAGACGTATAGCTAATATTATCTTGGATATAAACTTACAGAAACATTTCATCCAAAATTCTTTAGCTTCCTTGTTCTGGGTATTATAATTTGGACTACTTTTTCAGGTTGATACATTTGCATCAGAAAAAAGCTAAAAAATGTAAAAATTATGTAAAAAGCTAACGTCGCGAGTTGTCACATTCGAATTCTCTGAGCCGTATATTATACTTATTCAAAAAATTTTTTGATTAGGATCATAAGTATTCATTATTTCTCGAACTTTATTGTTTGAGCGTCTCTTTTTAGTGAAATGTTTTTTAAATTTTACAATTTTCTTTTGATTTTAATTAATTTGTATTTCATTTAATTATATCTTAATAGCTTATTTTTGATTTGTTTGTTTTTTATCAGTCGGGTAAGTCTTTTCATAGTCTTTTTTCTATTCACAAAATAATAAATCCACATAACACAAGCAAGGAGGGACAAAATACGCAGTACTTTGTACCTCCACCATTTACTTCTGTTGATTTCTCTGATATTGAAGATGAAACAAATACTAAAAAATCAAAAATCGTTTTTAATAATGAAATAATAGTAAACGGTGAAATTGATAATAGTACTCCCAATATGGTAAATAAAAGGAAACATAATAATAATAATAATAAAAATCACGTCGCAGATTCGATAAATAAAGTAATAGCTCCCACATCATCTTCTTCAACTATATCTGTTGATTCATCAAATAACTCAAATATTACACCAGTTACTGCAGAAAAAATTTATTTATATAACCGATTAGATAATGGCCCATTTACTGTATTTGTCAGTAAAGATAATTTAAATATTGTTTACTTAGGTAAAGCAATAAACAATTTCAAAAATGTCAAAAATATCTCAAGCGTTAGCAAAAATATGGCTAAGGTTATCTTAAGTAATTTTGAAGACGTAAATAATTGTGTCAAATCAGATATCCTTAAACAATTTGATAACTATACGACATATATACTTAAAAATTTCACATCCTCTATCGGCATCATCAGGAACATCCCTATCGGACTTTCTAATGAAAAAAGTCAAGAAAATATTAGATCTAATTACCCTATCTCAAAAATAGAAAGAAAAACAAAATGGAATAATGTCACAAAAACAGCTGAGGATCTCGAATTGGTTAAACTTACTTTCGAGTCTGGAATTATTCCATTCAATGTCATTTTATATGATGTGTCTTATTAAAGGTAGAGTATTTCATACCTAATCCCCTATTATGTAAAAAATGTCTGAATTACGGACATACAATTTCTAAATGTAAATCAAAAACTAATAGATGCCCAACGTGTGCAAGAACTATCGAGGGCGAACACAAACACGATTGTGACATGAAAGAGTCTTGTAAATTTTGTGGAATGGGTCACGTTACTAACTTTTTCAGATGCAATGAAAGATATAGACAGAAACAAATTAGGGAACATATGATTTTAAATAAATCTAGTTTCAGAGAATCCAAAAGCCACCTTTATGGTAGTCAACAAAAAGTCCCTAAACAAATAGATTTCACTAATGATATCTGTGTTGAAAATCAAGCCTGGCCCAATAACAACTTAAGGAACTCTGATGCTAGAAAAATTCAAATCCTAAATAAATTAGTAAACGACTTAAAAAATCAAATAAATGAAAGAGATTCAGTTTTTAACGACGTCAAATCACTTATAAATAATTCGGATGACTTTAATAAAAATCCGGCTAATTTGGACTCTCTCAAAATTAAATTAAATAAATTTATTAAAACATAAACTTTTTCTTTTTCCAGTTTTTGTTTTCATTTTATCCTTCCATTATGTTGCCTTTAAAAATTTTACAAATTAACATTCGTAGTTTAAATAGTAATAAAGATCTACTATACCATTATATACAATCCAATCATATTGATATCGTTATTCTATATGAAACCTGAACAAATCCAAAGAGCAATTTGATTTTTAACAATTACAATCTTGTTACTGATGACAGACCGGATGGTTTTGGCGGTGTAGGTTTTTTATTACATAAAAAAATTTCTTGGAGAATTATTGATTTAAATTTTCATTACATCCGTTTTCACGCTTTCAAAATTAACCTGAAATTTAAAAACATTGATTTTAATATCTTATCTTTTTATAATAATTCTGTTATTAGACCTCAGGAAATCATTTTTATTTTGTTTTATTTTTCACATTATCAAGCATGTTAAGGAAATCATTAATGAATTTGAAAATCTTATTACTCAGAATCTAGATAACTGTTTAATAGCGGGAGACTTAAACATTCATAATAGTCTTTGGGATAGTTCATTGACTCCTACTTACGACAGGGTGGGTGATAATATTGCAGATATAATCACTGCTAACAATGTCTTTTTATTGAAGACGGATCTCCACAAGACAAGATTTTTTCAGAAATAATTCTGCAGCACTAGAAATTACTTTGTGTTCAATTGAAAAACTATCATGGAGAATTGATCTCATTAATTTAGGAAGTAACCATCTTCCAATACTTATTGACTTTAAACTAAATTATTATCAAAAAAAAAAACAAATCACAAACTGGTCAAAAGTATTGAAAGATTTTGATCTAAATTCTACTGATGATAAATGTAATGTTGAAGAACACCTAGAAAAATTAATTTCTGAAAACACTTCTATTATCACAAGTAAAAATACTTTTAAACCTAAACCTTGGTGGAACGATCTTATACAAAGACTATGGAACATTAAAAAACACAAACAACTAATTTATAATTCAAACAAAAAAATTTTTACCGCTATTGAACTAAAAAATCTATACAAAAACTTAAATTAACAATCAGAAGAGAAAAGAAAAAATCTTGGAATATTTTTTTAATAAGCATCAATCATAAAACTAATAATTCTGATCTCTGGAACAACATCAATAAAATAAAAAACAATCCAACTACGAAATTCTAAAAGATCCCACACTAGCTAATAATTTTCTAAATTACAATTTTCCTTTCTCCTTTGAATCCCCTTCTAATCTCTCTAATAACCTCAATCCTAATATTAATCCTGCGGAATTTAATAACACTGAAATTCTTGATATTAAAAATTCCAATAATACTGCTCCAGGGTATGATAAAATCTCATATAAAATCATCAAACAATTAGTTTCCTCTAATCCTAACCTAATCAATATTATTACAAATTATTTCAACAAAATCTGGCAAAATCAAATTTACCCTACAAAATGGAAAACGTCATACACAATCGCCATTTTGAAAAAAGGGAGAGATGATAGAAACATTATTAACTACCGTTCCATTTGCCTGTTACCTATTTTTTCAAAAATCTTGAATAAACTCATTTTAAAACGAATTAATGATCATCTAATCTCCCATAATATTCTAACTATTACAATTTTGGTTTTAGAAAAAATAAAAGTATCACTGACTATTTTGTAGAAATTTTTAATTTCATCAACTCCCTCAAACAACAAAAAAATAATTGTTTTAGTTAACATTGACATTTCCAAAGCTTTTGATAATGTAGATAAAAATATTTTATAAACACCTTTAAAAACTTCAATTTCCCTAATAACATTACACATTGGATTTCTCAATTTCTTACAAATAGAATTATTTCTATTCAAAATATCAATCAAGCTTCCATTCATTACACTAATAAAGGCATTCCTCAAGGTAGCTGTTTAAGTCCTACCCTTTTTAATATCTCTACAACTTCTTTACACGACATCAATAACCCCTATACAAAAATTTTCCAATATGCCGATGATATTTGCATTGTAATTTCTGCCGATAATCACGATAACTTACAATTAATAACAGATTCTACTTTACTCTCATTAACTGATAAATTACAATCTTTAAAACTACAAATTAACACTGATAAATCTAATTTTTTAAGACTATTCACTAATAAAAATAATTCCAAATCTCTAAATTTAAAAATTAATAATATCTGTATAAAAGAAAGATTAACTACTAAGATACTGGGTACAACTTTAACAAAAAGACTTTCATTATCAAATCATTACACAAACTTAAAAGCAAATATTTCCAATTCCATTAACTTACTTAAAACTCTCACCCATTTTAATGGAGGTGTAGATCCTGAAACAATGATCAATATTTTTAAAGCAATAGTTAAATCAAAACTTGAATACACATATGTTTTTACAGACACTAAATATAAAAAAGATATTAATATCTGTCAATCTATTAAAAATGCTTGTCTGAGAGCTTGTCTAGGCTTCTTAAGAACTACTCCAATTCCAGCTATTTTATCTGAATCCCTAGAAACATCTTCAGATCCAGATTTTATTAAAAAATCACTAATTTATATTACAAAAAATCTATATAATAATTCCAAAATCGGTAACGACATTAAAAACAATAGATCTCTTCATAAACTTAATGACTTATATTCTAATTATACTTTTCTTTCCAAAATTAAGCCTTTTCATATAAAACAAACTTCTCCCACTAATTTTAGCATTATAACAAATATTGAAGGAATCACAAACAAAAATCTTATAAAACATTCTGAACAATATGCGTTATCTATGGCTGAAATTAATAAATATAATAACTTCGCAAAAATTTACACAGATGGCTCCATAAGTAACAATAAACCAGGAATTGGAATTTTCGTTGAGGATAAAAATTGGAAATTTGCCATCCAACTAAATAACCCTACTTATATTAAAAATATCGAAACCATTGCTATTAAAATTGGAATTACCATATCAATAATCATCAAAAACAATAATATTATCATTATTACTGACTTTTAAAGTTCTTGTATTTCCTTAAAAACAGCTCTATCACACTATACAAATAGACACTATGAAAATGAAATTATTGATACTATCGGCCATAACCAAATTAAAAATTTTGTAATTCATTGGTTCCCGGGTCACTGTGGCTTAAAAGGAAATACATATAGCAGATGGTTTAGCAAAAAAAGAAGTTTTTTCTCCTACTCACTTTCTTGATAATGAACCTACTCTCACAGACCTATTTAGTGATATCTCCAGATTTATGAATAATAAGTGGAAGGAAATCTACACATCAATGTGTAATTCATCCGGTCATTTTTATAAACAAATTTGTCCTTCTCCAAGATCATCTTTCCTATACCAAAGACTTTAATTTTACATCTTGTCAAACCAGGTTAATTTACAGATTAATCTCGGGTCATTCAGTTAACAAGAAATTTAAATTCCTTTTGCGACTTGAATCTATGTACATCTAATTGTGAGATTTGCAACACCGTTGAAGATAACGAACATATTATTAATGATTGTGTCATATATAACAATATAAGAAATAATTTCCCACTTTTATACACAAAATCCTTATTAGATATCTTACAGGATCAAAGAATGGAAGAATATAAAATATTGTGTGATTTTGTGGATAGAATAAATTATAAACTATGAATTAAGACTACATATAAGTTTTATTGACTCTTTTTCACACAATGATTTTTCTTTGGAATCATTTCATTTTATTTTATTTATTTGTATCCGTATTTTCTTTATACATTATAATATTAAGATTTATGAATATTATATAATTTAATCTAAAATTTATTTAAAATCAAAAAAAAAAAATTAAAATTAAAATTAGAAATTTAAAAAAAAAAAAAAAAAAATTATGTATTATAAAATTATATTTAATTTCAAAACTTTTATTATTTATATGTATCCTTCATCTTCTTTCTAATAATCTTTATTTAATAATTTTCATTTAATCTAATTTAATTATTAAACTTTGTTTTATATAATTATGCTTTATTTTACTATTTAATTTATAAATCTAATTTAATTATGTACACTTTATTGATCCCTCCAGAACCTCCCCTGAGTGGTCTCTGGAAATTTTGGGCTGTTCTCAACTCACTGGTCTTTTGGATTGAAAGATCTGACCTGAGCAAATTTAAAAACAAACAAACAACATCATAAGTCTTGATCGCTAAAGAAAATACAAAAAAATTAAAAACTAGCATTTTGTCTTTAATTTAATAGCAATTTTGTTGTTTAAATTTCTATGAAATGGAATAATTTTTTCCGAAAATTTAGTATAGGTACATTGGAAAAAATAATACATACACCTTGTGTTCAATCGGGCAAAAATGATAAAAAATATATGATATTTTATCCCACCCTAACTTCATTTCGTAATACTGGGGGCCTATTCTCGAATTTCACATCCATTTTCCACATGTGGACATCTGTCAAAGTTGTCAAAAATTGGTTCGAAAATTGTAATTCGTATATAAAACACATGCGGCATTGACATTTTCCTATATGGGGAATTTTTCCACATGCTTATACCCATTCGGAAATATTCCCTTAGTACCGAAAAAATTCAATTTTTATGAGTTTTGACAGATGTCCACATGTGGAAAATGGATGTGGAATTCGAGAATAGGCCCCCTGTACGTCAAACCCGATTGAACAACCAAAATTTAAAAAAAATGATAAATTGATTTTAAATGTTACATTTTGTTTTAAATCGCTTTGTAAAATTCAATAAACTCGTTTTGTCGTCAGGTTTTTAATTAAATGTTATATTTTTTAATTATTTCTTTTTTATAAATTATTTTGATATTGAAACTATTTGGATTATATCCAAATATTGGAGACACAAATAATTTTAGTTTGAGTTTCATTGTGTTTGTGTTGTCGGACAAAACTTCGAAATGTAAATTATTATTTATATTTAAATAAATAGGTGACGGTGTAAATACCATATAAATATCTTAAAAAATCAAATTTAATTTAATTTAAATACCGAAAATATCATAAACAAAATAAATTCAAAATTGTCAGCTGGAACCAAGAAAAAAGATGGTTTTTTGTCCTTGTGTTCAATCGGGCAAAAGTGATAAAAAATATCATGATATTTTTTATCATTTTTGGCATTAAACGCATTCATTTATCACACAAAAAAACCAACTTTTTTCCTGTACTGCGATTTTGTTGTGTACATGAGAGTATGGGAGTAAATAACCGGAACGCAATAGTATTTTCAAATGTTGATGTGTTAGTGAATGTTGTTTTTGTTTATTTTTTATTTGATGTGGTTTTCGATTCACCAAAAAAGAGCAAGCCTGCTCTTTCTGCTGTCAAACTGTTCGATTTGTCAAGAAAAGTCGCTCGGTCGAGCAAAATTGTTGTTGTTTTACGAATCTCGATTTTTTGGCAGATTTACTAACAAAACACAAATAGAACTGTCATTTTGAAAGCGTCATTTGGGTTTTATGTTTTTTTTGTGTTTCTGGTTTATTTACATATAAATATTTTATATTAAAGAATTAACCTGTTGTTGTTATGTTGTTATGCATATAACACAATGTGTTGTGTTTTTTATCGAGTGTAAAAATCATAGGATATGTTTATATAAACGTCGAAAACACATACATATATAATACGGAGCAACTGTTCGATTCACACAGCAATAGAGAGTGATCTTTCAAAGATTTGGTAAAAGGCGAATCGAAATCGACATGAGATTGACGAGAGTTAATTTTAAAATATTAGGGATTTAGAATATAAATTATTTTAGATTTTAAAATTTAAATGGGGCAAAAATCAGTAGCCGCCAAAAGCTAAACTTCAGCCAAATTATTTAAAAATGCTACAATATATTAAAATTATAGATAAAAAATAAATACTCCACTATATTGTACGTGTACATGTATTATAAATACTCCACTATATTGTACGCACTAATGTATTACATTCATTACTTACCATATATATATATATATATATATATATATATATATATATATATATATATATATATATATATATATATATATATATATATATATATATATATATATATATATATATATATATATATATATATATATATATATATATATATATATATATATATATATATATATATATATATATATATATATATATATATATATATATATATATATATATATATATATATATATATATATATATATATATATATATATATATATATATATATATATATATATATATATATATATATATATATATATATATATATATATATATATATATATATATATATATATATATATATATATATATATATATATATATATATATATATATATATATATATATATATATATATATATATATATATATATATATATATATATATATATATATATATATATATATATATATATATATATATATATATATATATATATATATATATATATATATATATATATATATATATATATATATATATATATATATATATATATATATATATATATATATATATATATATATATATATATATATATATATATATATATATATATATATATATATATATATATATATATATATATATATATATATATATATATATATATATATATATATATATATATATATATATATATATATATATATATATATATATATATATATATATATATATATATATATATATATATATATATATATATATATATATATATATATATATATATATATATATATATATATATATATATATATATATATATATATATATATATATATATATATATATATATATATATATATATATATATATATATATATATATATATATATATATATATATATATATATATATATATATATATATATATATATATATATATATATATATATATATATATATATATATATATATATATATATATATATATATATATATATATATATATATATATATATATATATATATATATATATATATATATATATATATATATATATATATATATATATATATATATATATATATATATATATATATATATATATATATATAATATATATATATATATATATATATATATATATATATATATATATATATATATATATATATATATATATATATATATATATATATATATATATATATACAGTGAGTCACAGTGAAAATAGTCCACTCCAAAAAATTCATTTTGTTACATTGTCTAAATAATACAGTATACTACATAATCGTAAATTTTTACTTTCATATACACGTATACTATTACTTTATTTACGCAAACTTGAAAAGTAACACATACATTTACTTAAATTTGCTTCGTTGCGTAAATGTGTGTTAAACGACATCACAGTCAAAATCGTCCATTTGTTATTTTGTTATATATTCTTAACGAAACCATCCGATTACAACCGACATTTATTTTTTATTTGACAAATTTCAATTTCTCGATCATTCTATTTCAAAAGTTAGTCGTGAATAGTTTATTTTTGAACCAAATGGCTCCCACAAAGCAAACATGCGTAGATTTGCAAAAAATTGTTATAAATCATTATAAAAACGGGAAAAGTCAATACGAAATTGCTAAAATAAAATGTAAACCACGAACAACAATTCAAGGAATTATAAACCGTTACAAAAAAAATGGTAGAACCGAAAATAAAAAAAAGAAATCATCAAAAAAAATCTTCAACGATGCCGATGAACGCTGGTTGGTAAGAAAAATCAAAATAAATCCTATGATGAGTGCTCCAAAACTTGCAGTTGAAGCAGAGAAATATTTAGGAAAAACAGCAAATACTGAAACTCTACGTAGAATATTGAGGAAGAACGGTTTACATGGTAGAATTGCTCGTAAGAAGCTATTTGTTTCGAAGAAAAATGTAGCTAAAGGAAATAAATTTGTCAAAGAGTACCAGGATAAGGATTTTGAATTCTGGAAAACCGTGATTTTCAGTGATGAAAGTAAATATAATATTTATGGAAGTGATTGGCGTGTAAACGTGTGGAGAACAAATAATCAAGAGCTCAAAGAAAAAAATATGCGCGGGACAGTCAAATTTGGCGGTGGCAGTGTAATGGTATGGGGGTGTATTTCAGCTGCTGGTGTGGGGAATTTGCATTTTATAGAAGGGAATATGGATAAAATGATGTATTTAAATATTTTAAAAAATAATTTGAAACAAAGTGCTGTCAAACTAGGAATATCGAACAATTATAATTTTTATCAGGACAATGATCCAAAACACACTGCTATAATAGCACGAGAATGGCTACAAAGAAACTGCCCAAACGTTATAGAAACTCCTGCACAATCACCCGACTTAAATGTCATAGAGAATTTATGGCACATATTGGAAGTGAATATACGAAAACATACAATTAGAGACAAGGAGTCGCTTAAAATCGCACTACAAAAAGAATGGGCGAAAATTTCGGTAAATTATACGGAAAATCTAGTAAGATCAATGCCTAGGAGGTTGGCAGCTGTTAGGAAAAATAAGGGGCTTCCTACAAAATATTAATTTTATCATAAGATTTTAATTGAAATTGGATTTTTTATTAAAATTTGAATCATAATGGTCCACTGGACGATTTTCACTGTGATATGAATTCCAATATTATTTTAGATTTTTTAATTTTTTTTTACTATATTATATTTATATTGTTATAACTGATGTTTCTATCATTCCCGATTGAATTTGAAATAAAATGCTTATTTTTTCGTTTTTGTTGAATTTGAAATTTTGACAGAATTTTAATTATTTCCCCAACAAAATGAGTGGACTATTTTCACTGTGACTCACTGTATATATATATATATATATGGTAATATATATAACTAAACTAAATTAATATATATATATATATATATATATATATATATATATATAAATTTAGTTTAGTTTAAATTTGTTCTTAATCTAAAAAAAAATTTTATTAAAATTGACAAAAAAAATTGTAAACCTAAAACATACAATTCAAAATGTCAATATTCCCATATTCCCAATCTAAAAAGCATGGGAAAAATATTCCCATAGGAAGATAAGCACCAAAAAATTTGAACCGATTTCACCCGATTGAATAATTTTTGATGCTTACCAGCTTACTGGTACAAAAACACACGAACACAAATAAAATTAATGACAACACACAGTAACAAAATTTTATACTTTACATGGTGTACGTATACAAAACTCCCTGTGAGTAAATTCCCATGTACACAACAAAATCGCACTACTGGTTCCAGCTGTCAATTTTGAATTTATTTTCTTTATGATATTTTCGGTATTTAAATTAAATTAAATTTGATTTTTTAAGATATTTATATAGTATCTACACCGTCACCTATTTATTTAAATATAAATAATAATTTATATTTTGAAGCTTTGTCTGAGAACACAAACACAACGAAACTCAAACTAAAATTATTTGTGTCTCCAATATTTGGATAAAAACCAAATAGTTTCAATATCAAAATAATTTATAAAAAAAAAAAATTAAAAAATATAACATTTAATTAAAAATCTGACGACAAAACGAGTTTATTGAATTTTACAAAGCGATTTAAAATCAAATGTAACATTTAAAATCAATTTATCATTTTTTATCAATTTTGGTTGTTCAATCGGGTTTGACGTACAGTATTACGAAATGAAGTTAGGATGGAATAAAATATCATGATATTTTTTATCATTTTTGCCCGATTGAACACGATCTGTGTGATAAATCAGTGCGTTTAAAGCCAAAAGTGATAAAAAATATCATGATATTTTTTATCATTTTCGCCCGATTGAACACAAGGACAAAGGACACTAAAAAATCACAATCCTAGTGTTCGGTCTGGCCAAAATGAAAAAAAAAAATCACGATTTATATGTCAAAATATGTAGCATTAAACGCACTCAAAAATCCAACTTTTTTATTGAATGTTTTTAAATGGCAAAATTTCGTGGATTTGTTGTGTTTGTTTAAAATGTTGTTTAAATATAAGTGAAATGTGGACTTATCCAATTTGTGGTATAAAGTAATTAGTGTATGTATTTTGTCTGTTGATAAGTGATGTATTGATTTTTTGCCTTTAGATCAACGACATTGTTATGCGTGCAGAACCCGATGATTCTGAGAAATCAATGGGCAAAACGTGTGCGATTTGTTTATTACAGGCGCCCGTGAAGTTGAATTCAACAAAAAGGTATGAGTACGATTTCTTAAGTTAAAAATGTAAACTAATTGGGATTAATTTTTTTTTAGGGAATCATTATTTATGTTATGTTCCAATGCCAAAACAAAAGGCATTCCAAAAAATTCAAACCAGATTAGTACGTGAATTAGAAAAGAAATTGTCCGGTAAACATGTTGTATTCATTAAAATTTACCAATGCCAACACGTAAAACAAGAACACAATTGAAGAAAAAGCGCACACGATCAAGATCATTGACGGCTGTTAATGATGCTATCTTAGAAGATTTAGTATTCCCAGCTGAAAATTTAGGTAATCACATTCGTGTCAAACTAGATGGATCGCAGGTGATCAAAGTTCATTTGCTTCAAACAACAAATTAGAATTGAACTTAAAGTGAGTGCAGTTTACAAATTTATAAATCAGGATTACCCGCCCTTGTGTTTTTTTTGGTAGATCAAACCAAGTTTACTAAAAGCCGAATATGTCGCAAAGTAAATTTTGTAGACAAACATTACTGAGTCTTGGATATAAACTTACAGAAACATTTCATTCAAAATTCTTTAACTTTCTTGTTCTGGTTAATAATGTTAATATAATTTGGACCAATAATTTTTTTCTACTTTTTCAGGTTGAGACATTTACATCAAGAAAAAGGCTAAAAAATGTAAAAATTATGTAAAAAGCTAACAGGGCGAGTTGTCACATTCGAATTCTCTGAGTCATATTTATTCAAAAAATTTTTTGATTAGGATCATAAAGCGTGATTTACACGTTCCAACAATGTTTCCCATCAAAAAATGAAGAGATTAGTATATCGCGAATTCCATTTGAAAGACAAGAACAAATATATAAACAAACAAAATTTTGTTGGATTTTTTTTTCTTTTTTTTTCAACTTTGTTTCCATAAAAATTGTTTTTGACTATAAAATATACTCGACCCGAGTATATTTTATGGAAACAAACAACAACAAACACATTAAAAATGGCGATTTGTAAAATTTTTATAGCGCTTTATTTTTATTTTTTTAAATTTTTATTTAAAAATTAAAATTTACGTTCGAACAATTTTCATTTTAGCCAAGAAAAGTCGTAATTTTGATAAATAAAGTGGTATCGCTGCGGCATTCGTCAAAAATTACATTCCTAGTGTTCGGTCTGGCCAAAATGAAAAAAAAAATCACGATACATATGTCAAAATATGTAGCATTAAACGCACTCAAAAATCCAACTTTTTTTTGGATTTAAATGTCAAAATTTCGTGGATTTGGCTGTCAAATGAAAATATATATATTTTGATCAGCTGTTTTTTTTAAATAATATTAAATTTAAAATGTTGGTTAAATATAAGTGAAATGTGGACTTATCCAATTTGTGGTATAAAGTAATTAGTGTATTTTGTCTGTTGATGAGTGATGTATTGATTTTTTGCCTTTAGATCAACGACATTGTTATGCGTGCAGAACCCGATGATTTTGAGAAATCAATGGGCAAAACGTGTGCGATTTGTTTATTACAGGCGCCCGTGAAGTTGAATTCAACAACAAAAAGGTATGAGTACGATTTCTTAAGTTAAAAATGTTAACTAATTATGATTCATATTTTTTAGGGAATCATTATTTATGTTATGTTCCAATGCCAAAACAAAAGGCATTCCAAAAAATCCAAACCAGATTAGTACGTGAATTAGAAAAGAAATTGTCCGGTAAACATGTTGTATTCATTAAAATTTATCAATGCCAACACGTAAAACAAGAACACAATCGAAGCAAAAGCGCCCACGATCAAGATCGTCATTGACGGCTGTCAATGATGCTATCTTAGAAGATTTAGTATTCCCAGCTGAAATTTTAGGTAATCGCATTCGTGTCAAACTTGATGGATCGCATGTGATCAAAGTTCATTTGCTTAAAACAACAAATTACAATTGAACTTAAAGTGAGTGCAGTTTACAAATTTATAAATCAGGATTACCCGCCCTTGTGTTTTTTTAGTAGATCAAACCAAGTTTACTAAAAGCCGAATAAGTCGCAAAGTAAATTTTGTAGACAAACATTACTGAGACGTATAGCTAATATTGTCTTCGATATAAACTTACAGAAACATTTCATCCAAAATTCTTTAACTTTCTTGTTCTGGTTAATATAATTTGGGCTAATGATTTTTTTCTACTTTTTCAGGTTGAGACATTTACATTAGTAAAAAGCTAAAAAATGTAAAAATTATGTAAAAAGCTAACAGGGTGAGATGTCACATTCGAATTCTCTGAGCCATACTTATTCAAAAATTTTGTTTAACATGACTAAGATCATAAGTGTTAATCGCTAAAAAAATACAAACAAATTAAAAACTAGCATTTTGTTTTGAATTTAATAGCAATTTTGTTGTTTAAATTGCTATGAAATGGACCAATTTTTTCCGAAAATTTAGTATAGGTACTTTGGAAAAAATAATTCTTACAAAGGACACTAAAAAATTACAAAAATAAATGGGAAGGAAAACCAAAATAGTGCCATGATCGGAATACATAGTAGTCCTACAGATTTTGTTTACAATTTACAAACGAATTTTCATTGTTTACTAAATTAGGTAAGAAAATTGCTAAAATAGTGAAAACCGAAAGTTTCTAATTAACGATAGCTAAAATATCGTGCATTTTACTAAATATCAAATTTTAATAGTTTTAATAGAAAATTTCAATTTATTGTTGATAATTTTGAATTTAAGATGATAAATTGAAAATTTGTATTAAACCTGTTAAAATTTTATATATATTATATAGTAAAATGCACGATATTTTAGCTGTTGTAAGTTAAAAACATATGTTTTTCACTATTTTAGCAATTTTCTTACATAATTTGGTGAAAAATGATAATTCGTTCTCCATGTGTACCGGCGTTTTAAGTAGAGTTTGACGTATAAATCCAAATTTTTCATTTTTGGCTGTTCGGTCAGGTTTGACGTATATTTAACGAGGTGAAGTTAGCAAGAAATGAGTTTGACGTATAATTTCGTGATTTTTTTTTTCATTTTGGCCAGACCGAACACGTCCATTGTCGATTTTATACCGCCAAAAAATTATAGCATGCCCGACATTTTTGTTTTATTTTTTTATAAATTATTGTTTAAAAATGGAAGTTTACTTTCGAAAAGCTTTATTTTAGCCAGAAAAGTTGTAATTTTGAAACATAAAGTTGTATTATCGCCCTATTCGACATCGTAGATTTTACACCGCCACAAAGTTATAGAATGACCGACATTTTCGTTTTATACTTTTCTCTTTTTATCGCATGTAAATATTTTCTATTGCGTGTAACTCTAAGTCTCAAAAAAAAAAGTTGGAAAAACATTTTGGAACGTGTAAATCACGCATAAGTGTTAATCGCTAAAGAAAATACAAAAAAATTAAAAACTACTTAGCATTTTGTCTTTAATTTAATAGAAATTTTGTTGTTTAAATTATGCTATGAAATGGAGCAATTTTTTCTCGAAAATTTAATATAAGTACTTTGGAAAAAATAATACATACAAAGGACACTAAAAAATCACTAAAAATAAATCAATCCGCAATTCCATAGGAAAACCAAAATAGTGCCATGATCGGAATACATAGTAGTCAGTAGTCCTACAGATTTTGTTTACAATTTACAAACGAATTTTCATTGTTTACTAAATGAGGTAAGAAAATTGCTAAAATAGTGAAAACCGAAAATTTCTAATTAGCGATAGCAAAATATAGTGCATTTACTAAATATCAAATTTTAATAGTTTTAATAGAAAATTTCAAGTTATTGTTGATAATTTTGAATTTAAGGTGATAAATTGAAAATTTGTATTAAACCTTTTAAAATTTTATGTATATATATTATATAGTAAAATGCACGATATTTTAGCTATTGTAAGTTAAAAACATACGTTTTTCACTATTTGAGCAATTTTCTTACATAATTTGGTGAAAACTAATAATTCGTTCTCCATGTGTACCGGCGTTTTAAGTAAAGTTTGACGTATAAATCCAAATTTTTCATTTTCGGCTGTTGACGTATATTTAACGAGGTGAAGTTAGCAGGAAATGAGTTTGACGTAAAATATCGTGATTTTTTTTTCATTTTGCCTAGTGTTCAATCGGGCAAAAATGATAAAAAATATCATGCCTAGTGTTCAATCGGGCAAAAATGATAAAAAATATCATGATATTATTTATCACTTTTGGCAATAAACGCACTCATGTATCACACAAAAAAACCAACTTTTTTCTTGGTTTCAGCTGTCAATTTTAAATTTATTTTCTTTATGATATTCTCGGTACTTAAATTAAATTAAATTTGCTTTTTTAAAATATTCATATGGTATTTACACAGTCACCTATTTATTTAAACATAAATAATAATTTATATTTCGAAGATTTGTCTGAGAACACAAACATATCAAAACTCAAACTAAAATTATTTGTGTCTCCAATATTTGGATAAAAACCAAATATATAGTTTCAATATCAAATTAATTTGTAAACAAAAAATAATTAAAACATATATGCATTTAATTAAAAACCTGACGACAAAATGAGTTTACAAAGCGATTTAAAACAAAATTTAACATTTAAAATCAATTTATCATTTTTTAACAATTTTGGTTGTTCAATCGGGTTTGACGTACAGTATTATAAAATGAAGTTAGGGTGGAATAAAATATCATATATTTTTTATCATTTTTGCCCGATTGAACACGTCCATGAGTACGTTTATGCTTAGGGTTCAACCTGGTTTGAACCTAGGTTATCTTTTACTATAAACGGAGTCGAGTCATCTTGTAGTTAACTCGACTCGACCTAAAAAATTTCTAGGGTCGAGTCGAGTTAACTCTAAAATCATCCACTAAAAACGGAGTCGAGTCGAAAAATAAAAACAACAAAAAATAATAATAAAAAGACACCATATTGATTTCTTAATTCGTGTGCGCATCTCCGATTTTTGTGTTTCTGTAATTCTGTATACTGCAAACTTGTAAAATAAATTGCTTTAATCATAATTTTAATAATCATAATTTTTATTGAAAATAAAAATTATGATTTTTTTTTTGACGTTTCTGACTCGGTTTCAACCTAGTTTCGACTCGACTACGATTTGACTCTGCAGTATAAACGCTAAAAAAGATAACTACAAGATGATCCAAAGTTAACTAAAAGATGACTCGACTCTGAGCATAAACGTGCTCCATGATATATTTTATCACTTTTGGCATTAAAACGCACTCATTTATCACAACAAAAAAATTTACTTTTTTCTCGGTTTTTTGGGTTCCGGCTGTCAATTTTGGATTAATTTTCTTTGAGCAATTTTCAGTGCATAAATTAAATTAAATTTACTTTTTTAAGATATTTATATGGTATTGACAAAGTCACCTATTTATATCAGGGTTTCGAACCGAACCCGAACCTCGAACCCGCTCCGGTTCAAAGATTTTTAGTAATTTTTTCGAACCTGAACCTGAACCCGAACCCAACATTTTGCGGGTTCGATTCAACCGGGTTCCGGGATGACAAAAAAAAATCGCTTATTATATACAGTAGAAAAAATTGCATATTATATAAAGGATAACACAAAATCGAGGGGAACAACCAAATATTTCGTGTTTTCAGAATTTCGTGTTGAGCGAAAATAATATGAAGAAACACAGTGGAACTGGGAACAAAAGAATGTTCTTGTTATCCGATATTTCGTGTTATCCGTTTTCGTGTTAACTGAATTCCACTGTATATTATTTATCATAATCCAACAATTTAGACAGCTGGACTAACTTTGAACTAAACGTATAACAGAAGTTTACTGTTTATGAATCCTTTTCACGGGTCCACAAGGAGAAAAATATTATGGAATAGTGGAAAAACCATCAAATTTAAATTTCACCTTTATGCGAAGCTGCGAAAGTTGTGTTAGCGATTCCTGCAACGAAAGTCAGTGTGGAATGGACATTTACGGCTTTAAAGTTTATTTTAGCACCACAAAGGGTACACCTTCAAGAAGAATCATTAAGATATATCCTATTCGTCAAACTAAACGAAATGTTTTTAATGAAATAAATAACGTCATCTCAGTATTTAAGTGATACAAACGCATTTTTGTAATTTTGGAGTGAGTACTGCCATTTTACGTAAAAATGTAGACTGTATCGTCAAATCAGTTTCCAATGTAGTTATTATACCACTTCTGTCAGTCCAGTATTTGAGTAACACAAATGAATTTTAGTCAATTTGCAGTTAGGACCATCACATTAGATAATGGCAAACCTAACTTACAAATGATCATAATGCGTTTGTAACACTTAAATACTGAGGTGACTATATATAGATTTTTTCTAAATATCTGTGAAGTTTTATTTTTTTACTAACCCGAACCTGAACCCGAACCCAATTATTTTCTTGCTTTGAACCTGAACCCGAACCCGAACCCAAAATTTTGCGGGTTCGAAACCCTGATTTATATAAATATAAATAATTATTTATATTTCGATTTTTTATTTGAGAACACAAACATAACGAAACTCAAACTAAAATTATTTGTATCTCCAATATTTGAATAAAAACCAAATAGTTTCCATATCAAAATAATTTATAAATAAAACGAATTAAAAAATATAAACATTTAATTAAAAATTTGACGACAAAACGAGTTTATTGAATTTTACAAAGCGATTTAAAACAAAATGTGACATTTAAAATCAATTTATTTTCATCAATTTTGGTTATTCAATCGGGTTTGACCGACTGGACTGGGATTTTGCACACAGCGAGTCGCCTTTTTTGAGCGACTTTTACCTAAAAGCGAGAAAAAGCGATTTTGCACTAGGCTAATAGACACTCGCTCTCGCTTTTGTTTTCGATCATGTGTAAAACTTGGCTAGAAGTAGGAAAACGAATTTTAAGTTGATGTTTGGGCCTAATTATACACATCATATACCGATTTAACACCGTAGATAGTATATTAGCAAAATAGTTTGTATAATACTATTTTGCTATCCAGTGTAAAACCGATGTTTTGATGGTATAATAGCAAAAATAAAATATAATATTTTAATTTGATAGCTATAAAATTTTATTACCTATTATATTTTATTTTATTTTATTGTAGAAGGAAAATTTGTGACTGTATTTTGTTCATAAATTAGTCTAGAAATATTTATGTGTATTCGGAAATTATAATTTTTCATTATTTTGTTTTAATTTTCTGTTTTTTAGGAATATTTTATGCGGTGTAAAACCGACTATGGTAGATAGTAAAATAGTATTATACTATTTTGCTATTATACTATCTACGGTGTAAAGCCAGTAATAGTTAATAAAAAAAAATTTAAATTGGCTGTCACATATATTATGAATATTATGTATTAGTAAAATTATTGTTTTAATTATAAAATGTTGCCACTTGAGCTATACTGCCGTCCTAAACAAGTTTTACTGATCTACATTTTTGGCGAAATTGAATTATTGATGCCAATTAAAAGGTATTAATATCCTTTATATTTTATATAAATAAATATAATTAAATCTACTTTAATAAATGCATTATTAAACAAAATAAATTTTGTTCTAATCGAAAAAAGTAGCAAATTTGAAGTAACACCAACTTAACTACTTGATATTAAACATGAACGCCTTATATATGGCCCAAATAAGGTCATTTTCTTTCAAATATGTAAGTTAAGTTACTTTTTCTTATTTTCATAATTGAAATTGCATTTAAGGCAATTTAAGAATTTTCATTTTCAATAGCAAAATTGACTTATTTGAAATTTTCTATACGTGAATTGAATCAATAATAACTTATAAACAAGGACTTTTAACTTATCTTCATGTAATGTTATTCTGTACTACAAATGAACCACTTAATGAATTTACCAATTTCGGATCCTCCGGCAATCGGTATAGATTGAATTGTTTAAATGGATCGTCAATTATTATAAGTCTTGAATTTTATTCTTGTGATAAAAAATATTAATTTTTAATTCAATTTGATTGAATTTTTGTAATTTTTCAGTTGACTGACATGTTTTGAATTTATTTTTATAAAAAAGAAATGTTATGTATTAATTTAAACTACATACTAGATTTTTAAGCTATTTAAAAAACGATCTTATAAATAACTTTATGATTTCAATAGTTGTTGTTTTTTATTTTGTTATAAATAAATATAACATAGCAACTAAACTAGTCTTTTGTTACAAAAGTTTTACCAAATCCTATTTGCAAATCGTATTTCAAAAAATCCGAGAAACTAAGGGTGCTTAAGGTCTTACATCATAAATTTTAGATAAGGTATATATTTTTTATATATAATAAACGATTTCAACTTCTCTTTGTAGTAAACACGACTTTGATAGCATTTAAGGTTGTATTCTACAGTTTATTTTGAAAATAAATGTAACGATAAACTAAACATAAATACCTTAAATGGCAGATAAGGTATATATTCTTCTTATTAACACAGGATTTTAGTTTTTCTTTTGTGATATAAATGACTTAATTGCACTTAAGTTATTTTTGTTTAGTACCAATCGATTATTTATAAAGCCTATTTAAAGTAAAAGTCTAATTCTGCAAATTATTAATTAATTATGTATAAATTATTGATATTTTCTTGAGAAACATATTATTTATGATCTAATGCATAATTTGAAGGCTTTGAAAGTAAATTAAATCCGCTTTTAAGCAAGTTATTCCCCAAATATTTCGAAAAACTTTAACATCAATTTTCTCGAAATGCGATTTTTGCAGATCAGTAAAACATGTTTAGCACGGCAGTATAGTACAAATCATAAAAGGAAAAACTAATGATTGAATTTAATCAATTTATGTGCTTATTATGAAAATTTCCCTATTGATTATTACAATAACTACAGAAAATAACACCGCCGAATATCACCATAACATTTCCAGTGTTAGCGTCAAAAAATATTACAAATTAAAAGGCAAGAAATTAAACGAAAACTCGCTTTTCGCCTTTTGTGCAAAATCCCAGTCCAGTATTACGAAATGAAGTTAGGATGGGATAAAATATCATGATATTTGTTATCATTTTTGCCCGATTGAACACGTCCTAAGGGAAATAATTTAAACCAATCAGAAGAGAAGTCAAATTTACGAACACGCAAATACGAAAATGCTACATAACACGAACTACATAAAACGAAGCATAATTTACAGTGGACGTGTTCGGTCTGGCCCAAATGAAAAAAAAATCACGAAATTATACGTCAAACTCATTTCCTGCTAACTTCACCTCGTTAAATATACGTCAAACCTGACCGAACAGCCAGAAATGAAAAATTTGGATTTATACGTCAAACTCTACTTAAAACGCCGGTACACATGGAGAACGAATTATCATTTTTCACCAAATTATGTAAGAAAATTGATAAAATAGTGAAAAACATATGTTTTTAACTTACAATAGCTAAAATATCGTGCATTTTACTATATAATATATATAAAATTTTAACAGGTTTAATACAAATTTTCAATTTATCATCTTAAATTCAAAATTATCAACAATAAATTGAAATTTTCTATTAAAACTATTAAAATTTGATATTTAGTAAAATGCACGATATTTTAGCTATCGTTAATTAGAAACTTTCGGTTTTCACTATTTTAGCAATTTTCTTACCTAATTTAGTAAACAATGAAAATTCGTTTGTAAATTGTAAACAAAATCTGTAGGACTACTATGTATTCCGATCATGGCACTATTTTGGTTTTCCTTCCCATTTATTTTAGTAATTTTTTAGTGTCCTTTGTATGAATTATTTTTTCCAAAGTACCTATACTAAATTTTCGGAAAAAATTGGTCCATTTCATAGCAATTTAAACAACAAAATTGCTATTAAATTCAAAACAAAATGCTAGTTTTTAATTTGTTTGTATTTTTTTAGCGATTAACACTTATGATCTTAGTCATGTTAAACAAAATTTTTGAATAAGTATGGCTCAGAGAATTCGAATGTGACATCTCGCTCTGTTAGCTTTTTACATAATTTTTACATTTTTTAGCTTTTTACTAATGTAAATGTCTCAACCTGAAAAAGTAGAAAAAAATCATTAGCCCAAATTATATTAACCAGAACAAGAAAGTTAAAGAATTTTGGATGAAATGTTTCTGTAAGTTTATATCGAAGACAATATTAGCTATAATACGTCTCAGTAATGTTTGTCTACAAAATTTACTTTGCGACTTATTTGGCTTTTAGTAAACTTGGTTTGATCTACCAAAAAAACACAAGGGCGGGTAATCCTGATTTATAAATTTGTAAACTGCACTCACTTTAAGTTCAATTGTAATTTGTTGTTTTAAGCAAATGAACTTTGATCACCTGCGATCCATCAAGTTTGACACGAATGCGATTACCTAAAATTTCAGCTGGGAATATTAAATCTTCTAAGATAGCATCATTGACAGCCGTCAATGACGATCTTGATCGTGGGCGCTTTTGCTTCGATTGTGTTCTTGTTTTACGTGTTGGCATTGATAAATTTTAATGAATACAACATGTTTACCGGACAATTTCTTTTCTAATTCACGTACTAATCTGGTTTGGATTTTTTGAAATACCTTATGTTTTGGCATTGGAACATAACATAAATAATGATTCCCTAAAAAAAATGAATCCCAATTAGTTTACATTTTTAACTTAAGAAATCGTACTCATACCTTTTTGTTGTTGAATTCAACTTCACGGGCGCCTGTAATAAACAAATCGCACACGTTTTGCCCATTGATTTCTCAAAATCATCGGGTTCTGCAGGCATAACAATGTCGTTGATCTAAAGGCAAAAAATCAATACATCACACATCAACAGACAAAATACACTAATTACTTTATACCACAAATTGGATAAGTCCACATTTCACTTATATTTAAACAACATTTTAAATTTAATATTATTTAATGTGGTTTTCTTTTTGCCATTTCAAACTTTTTTTGTTTTTAGTTTGTCTCTTGTTTTTTTGTTTGCTTTTTGATGGATTTTTGCAGGATTTTTGACGGATTTGGGCAAAAAGAAAACCACATAAAAAAAACAGCTGATCAAAATATATATATTTTCATTTGACAGCCTAATCCACGAAATTTTGACATTTAAATCCAAAAAAAAAGTTGGATTTTTGAGTGCGTTTAATGCTACATATTTTGACATATAAATCGTGATTTTTTTTTTCATTTTGGCCAGACCGAACACTAGGAGTGAAATCTCTTTATAACGTATACCGATTAACGAAATTAAAATTTCTCAAATAATTTTTATTCGCGAAAATGTAAATTTTTGTATGTGGAAATCTACTATAGCTGCGTTTTTTATTCGCTCCGAATAGCTGCTATCGAGAGCCGTCATATAAAAAATGGCTCCCGATAGCGCTTCGTATAAATAGGTAGAGCCAAATATTTTTTACATGAAGTTTTTGGTAAACAATTGAATTAAAAATGATAGTTTGATTTTAAATAAGTTTAGTTTACCAATAAATAGCGCATCAAATTTAAATTTAGGCGTAGAAAAATGACGGCTCTCGATAGCAGCTATCCGGAGCGAATAAAAAAACACTACATATGTAACCAAATGAATTATAAGAAATTAAAATAAAATAACTTTACATAAATACATAACTAAATAAAATAAATAATTCATTTTTTCGGTACCTTTGGTTTCGTTATAACGAAATTTCACTGTATATAAGCCTATATTCCATATGAGAATAATTGACTGACAGTCAAAAAAAACGAAAAGAGAAAAATAATTTGATGTCCCATTTAAGAGACAAAGACAACGTTTTTTATTTTATAGAAAAACAATTTTGCTGTAAAATAAAAAATAAAATAAAAAACGTTGTCCTTGTCTCTTATACGGGCATCAGATTGTTTTTCTCTTTTCGTTTTTTTTGACTGTCAGTCAATTTTTCTAATGAAATACAGGCTTTAGGTCTGTTGATTTCAGCTAAGCTAAGCGAGAAACGTAGTTTATATTAGCATAGTTTAGACCGCTTAGCTCACTCCGTTGCACATTTCAGCTACATAGTTACATCGCTCACACATACATTGATTTTTCTGCATAATTCATTTATGTCGAATTCTTTTCGTTTTTTCAAATCAATGTAAATTTTGTGGTGCGAAAAGTACATGCAACAAATTGATGTGGTTTTTTGACGTTACTAACAACAACAAAAATAGAAACTTCAATTTTTATTTGTCAAAGTTGTGAACATACAAGTTTTTTGTGTCTTGATTTTAAATCATTTTAATTGTTGTTTAATTATTTTAATCGTTTAAATAAAGTTTTCAATATAAACAGTTTTTTCCGTCTCGATTTTTATTATTCTTTTGTTTGTTTGTTGTGTTTAATTATTTTAATTTTGATGATGAAGATTTCAAAACAAAACACTGAATACACTCGGACGCAAAACACTATAAAAATCGATTCGAAATAGAGACGACCAAAACTGTTTATATTAACAACTTTATTTAATTCAATTAAAATAATTAAGCACAACAAATAAAAGGATAAAAAATCGGGACGGAAAAAACTGTTTATATTGAAAACTTTATTTAATACGATTAAAATAGTTTAAAATGATTAAAAATCAAGATACAAAAACTCTAATTGACAACTTTGACAACTAAAAATTGACGTTTCTAATTTGTTGTTGTAGTTGATTTATGAAAAAATATACATTTCGTAAAATTGATGTACATCGAAAAAACATTGATGTTTTTTGACGAAAAGAACATGATTTTCGATGTACATCAATTTTTTTTGATGTTTTTTGGCGAAAAGAATTTGACATTAATATGATTTATGACACGATACAAAATCAACAAAAATGTTTATACAAGCCGTCTCGTTCGCTCCTTACACAGATCCTATCAAAAAATGTACGCTATATTTATTTATGTATTGGTATTTATATATCGGTATTTGACAGATTTTTTCGTAGAATTATAGACTTTTGTGTATATGTATATACTTTCTGATTTATTTTATACGCATCACTAATACTACGCCTTAACGTACTTTTTTATAGACATTTTTGTTGGTTTTGCACGATACCTAATATAACTAATGTTAAATTCTTTCGGGAAAAAAAAACACCCTGAGGGTAAAAAATTTTACTCGAAGGGTAACAATTTGACATTACAAATTCTTTCTGGGAAAATAAAGCACTTTATTTTTTGCTCGAGAGCATTTTGCTTTACTCTAGATTTTTTCATAGATTTGCTTTACTCTTTACAAATACATAGAAATGTGAAATGTCAAAGTGAATTGGAAACAAAAATAAAACTTCATTTTGATATTTCATTTGTTGTTTATTGAAAATTAATGCGCTAAAATTAATTGGTTCCATCTTTTTGTTATTAAAATAAAAAAAGTTTTACTGATCTGACTGACAGTAAAACATAACCTCACTTTATTTTGCTCTTTTTACACCAACACAACTACAAAAATATTTTCATATTCTTTAGGAGATAAAAAAGTTACTTTATTTCGAGTAACCCGAAAGAATTTGACATAAGTAGCCTACGTACGAGTTATGCCCGATTTAGATGAAGAAAAATGTTTGCTTTGCAAAAAATGTTTGCCTTGCATAGAGCTGCACGCAATAAAAAAATATCCATTAGTTAAAATGAGAAAGGACTAAGTGAACCAAAATGGCGATGCTATAATTTTTTGGCGGCTTATACATAATTGGATGTTATATTTTTTGACATTTATCAGTAGTGTGACAAAAATAAAATTTATAACAATAAATAAAATTGTTAGTGACAAAAATAAAACTTAATAAATAAAATTGAGAAAACTGCTTTTGATTTGATTTTTTCTGCTATAACATTTGACTCTTGGTCATCGTATAGGTTTTCATAATATACTTTTATTGTGTTTGTGTTTGTTTGTTACTATAAAATATCAAAAAATATAGTCGGGTCGAGTATATTTTATAGTATCATATTTATTTTTAATGTTTTTATAGTAACAATTGGTAAAAAAAACAAAAAAAATCGCTAACATAATTTTGCATGTTTATGTTTTGTTCTTGTCATTCAAACGAAAATTGTAATGTACTAATATCTTCTTTTTTTGCAAGGCAAACATTTTTCTTCATCTAAATCGGGCATTAATAACAAAATATACAAAAACATCAGCGTATGGGCACAAAAGAAAGATTCTTCTGTGGTATGGGTGAGCGATGTTCGCTGGTATAGCAAGGCGAAGACAACTCGAGCTAAGATAGTTTGCATCGCTCTAAACAAAAAACATAGCTTGCATAGTGCGCTCAAGTGTGCAACGTTCCATTAAATCTCTTTATTTACAACCGAAAGCTATGCAAATAGCACACATCGCATAGCTTAGCTTAGCTGAAATGTGCAGCGGGCCTTATCCTCGTTCATAGAATCGGCGAAAAAAGAATCCTCGATTGAAGAATGATCTGTACTCTCGGATTTTTATTTATTTATCGTCGTTCTTAAAATCGGGCAATGCCACTACATTAATAACCGTGACTAGTGGCATTGCCGTGACACTGGAACAGTCTAATATCGAATTATTTTCGTTTTTTCAAATCAATGTAAATTTTGTGGTGTGAATTGTACATGAAACCAATGTTTGTATATTCTAGAAGGCATTGATGAAAACAAATTGATGCAGTTTTCTGTTTGTATTGGTAATCTAGTAATTTATGAAATGAAATTTACAAAAAACACGAAGCTTGACCACAAAAGAAAGATTAATCTTTCTTCTGTGGCTTGACTATGGAGAGTAAAAATCAATTTACTAAAATGCAAAATTGTGAATTAAAATTTTTTTAATTTCAATTAAAATTGTGTACAAGCTCCAATTCGATACATTTAATTTAAACTTATTTATATTTATAAATAAAAATTTTCATTTAAATTGCTTTATTTTCAACACAAAATAATGCATTTTAAAATGTGCTTGCGGTGGTCGATTGGAAAAGCACTAAGTAGTGAGTGAAGGTAAATTAAAGTTAGGTTTCCGTTGTATAATTTGTTTTATTTAAAAATAAAATAGCCAAGTAACTAAAATAATGTAGGCCTAATTCATATTTTATTATTTTATTTTAAAATCCCACATGATTTGGCTTACGTTTCATAGGAAAATAAAAATCTTTATGCATTGAATCGGAACTTCATCCAAAAGTAGATGAATTAGCAAAGACATAAACTATAAGTGCTTAGATATGCTTGCGGTGGTCGATTGGCAAAGCACTAAGTAGTGAAGATAAATTAAAGTTAGGTTTATGTTTTATAGTTTGGTTTATTTGAAAATAAAATAATTTAAATAAAATAGCCATGTAACTAAAAATAATGTAAGCCTAATTCATATTTTATTATTTCTTCGTATTTTAGTTTGCTCCTCTAATAAATATATTTTCAATTGCATTTCCCGAATTTTTAATCGGTTCATTTCTTTAAAATGTTCCAATTCCTCTTGAGATTTTAAAATTTCAATTTTTTGTTGTTCACATTTTAGTTGCTGCTCTTTTATTTTATTTTCATATTCTTGTATTTTTAATATATTTATTTGAGTTTCATATTGCTGCTGATTCAAAATATGCTGTGAATGTTGTACTAAGTGGGGTGGTTGGTGTTCCGAATGAGATATTTCATTTGGACGTTCTTGTGAATGTTGCTGCTCACGCAATGTATTACTCGAATGGTTTAAAGTATTTAGTAAATATCCCGAAGTAATCGTTGTATTTGGCTGATTCAAATTTTGGAATGTTTGTAGTTCTTCTATGTTATCGTTTGAAATATTTTGGCGGTTATAAGAAGCAGATTGATCTGAACATTCCGATGCATTTGAACGAATGTTTTGCTGTGATTTTCTGGATCGTGAATGTTGCAATCGTCCATCCTGATGCCTTAATACAGTTTCATTATTTGTTTCATCAATGTCATCAACTTCTTCATCTTCATTATCTTCATATTTCGAATCCAGCATTTCTTGCTTTAGTGCACGCTGTTTATCTCGTTCATTTTCATACGAGTCTTCATCATCGTCATCTTCATCCGACTGAGAGTTGTTTGAATTAGGCGAATCACTATGTTCTGTTTTTGATTTTCCATTATTATAGTTTTGATTGTGGGAATCACTGTATTGTATTTGTGATTCTTTCTCGTCGCTAACAGTTTTTTTTTTACGTCCTTTTATTTTAAAACTGTTTCCACCGATGCTGTCAATTGATGAATTCCGCATTCTTAGTCGTGAATTTAACCAAAATTTTTGGATTTGCTTTAAGTTACGTTCGGTCGTTCCATGATGCAAGTTGAATTTATTTAATATCGTTTGCCAACATTCGCGAACTTCAGACATTTTGTAATTTTTATTGTTTCGCCTTTGTTTTATGTCAATAATATCTTCATATTCTTTAAACAGAAAGTGCAATACACGTTTTTCTGTATCCGAAAAACGAATATTTTTCCTATCGTTTTCACCGTGTGAACTCATTTATTTAAAAATGTTTTACTATTTTATGGCAAAAATGTCATTAATGTCAAACCATAGTCTATCCAATCTTTATTAGTGTTTGGATTTAGCTTTATTTTATTTTTAGATAAAAGTCTTGTTGACAGAAAGGGAGCAAACATTTTAAACTATGTTTTTATAAAAGTAGATTTGATTAACTTGTTTGGTCGAACATTTATTTGGGCGACGAAGCGAAGGCGGCTCCAAATTGTATATAGCGGAAATAATGGGGAACTTGGTAACCGGTTTGAGTATTTGCTAAGTTGTTTTAGCCACATTGTGTACTAAAATGGTTCAAACATTTTCGCCAAATCATACAAATTCTAAAATGATTTTTTACATTTCATTTTTCATAAATAAATAAAATAAAAGCATTTGTTCATTAAAATTTCTGAAAAATTGACGTATAAAATAAATATTTCAACATAAAAATTTTAAAATCAAGTTTTACATTTTATTTTTTAATTCATAATTTTTCATTTTTCTGGAAAATGGTCATTTCATTTCGTTTTTGCTGAAAAATAAAACATGCTAATTTAGTACTAATTTTGTTATTCGAAAAACACAATTTTACAAAAAGGTGTTTTTTTATGTTTTATTTTTAACTCATAAAAATTTTAATTTTAAAAAAATGTGCATTTAGTTCAAAATATGTATCTACTTTTAAAAATTGGCGCTGAATTTCATTTGGCGTTGAAATATGAAAGTTGTAGTCTTACCACAGAATACAACTTTTTAATCTTGCTTCTGTGGTCTTACCACAGAAGAAAGATTAACCAGAACAGTCATAACCCGTCAAACAAGGTGTTACGTTTACGTAACACTAGTGAAGAATTTTGTTCATACAACTCTTCGTAAACGTAACAGTTTGGTGCTGCAATAACGAAGCAGTTATGTCGTTCCCGTCCTATGATAATTAGACTTTTGTCGAGGAGTTATCAATGTGGTAGTAGTTCGTAAACTATTCACTTGAGGTATTTATGTCACGTGATTAGTGAAATAATAACGTAATATTTTTTTGCAATTTTTTTTTCTAAAAAAATAATAAGTATTTACTTTTATTCTAAAAAAAAAAAAATCAAGTAACAAATTATATTTTTCTAAATCAAACTTGGACATTAATTATTTGTTTAGTTATTTATTTATTAAAAAAAATTCTTCAACCCAAAAAATACGTAATGGCGATCGAAAACTCAAAACTAAATAGTTATCGTTTCTTTATATTATTCCAATAATATTCATAAAGGAATTTGGTGTTATGTTTAGGTGTAGCAAAATCGAAACATTTACGTCGTTTCTGCATCATGATAATTAAGTTTGGTTGCGAGGTATTTTTATACTACATATATTTTATTTAAATTTGAGAATGTATTTGTGACAAGCAAAAAAGTGTTACGTTTATAGTACGCTTATGCGACGTATTTTGCGAATTCGCTTAAATTGTTTAGCGGGTAACGCTGTTTTTGTATGGAAAAATTTGGACTCATTTTTTTGACCTTGATTTGCCGAAGGTAAGAGAAAGTTGGGTTATGTATTCTTTGGTTTACTGGTTTTGATTTGAAATAATAAAAATTAAGAATCCTTAACAGTATAGTTAGTGATATTATATGACAAGTTTTGTTTTGACACCATAATTTGTATTAAATATTCAAAAAATTCATAATATTCGAAAATAATTATACTTCAAAGTCCAAAAAAGAAGGTCAGATGAAAAAAAAATTTGATCCACGCAATGTCTATTCTGGTTAATCTTTCTTCTGTGGTCTTACCATCAGTTCTTCTGTGGTCTTCCTTTGGGAATTTTACAACAACAATGCCGTGTCTTTTCATTCTGGAATGAATAGTTTCAAACCAAATTTTTGTGGTGTAGAATTATTCTAGAAAAAATTTTGAAAAATTTTCTTGTTTTTTATTTAATTTTTAATGTCAGCTGATAAAAGTAAAAAGAAAATTATTTTCATTTTTTAATTTGAGCTAATTTGCATTTTTATTTTTATATTCATTTTTATTCCAGTTACCAAATTAACTGTACTACGTCGACGTGGTACTACCAGAGATTATAGGAATATACAAGATAGATTAAGGATATAACTGGCGCTTAAAATAATCAGCGGTAAAAAATTTAAAATCGTTGATCGTCGCATGACTTATACTACCATACATTTAAATTGTACAATACATATACCTAAATTTGAATTTGTGTGTATGTAGGTTTATGCATATAGAAAATATATATTCCCATAATTTTTGGTAAAAGCAAGAGATTAGTAAATTTTTTTGTTGTTTTTTTTTTGTATTTTTTTGTTTAAAGAGCAGATTCAGTGAAGGAAATAAATATTCAATTTCAAATGAAGAATTTCATTATGTTTATAATAAAATTTGTTTCCCTCGGTGGACACCTAATGTTAGTTTTATTTTCGGCCGAACACATTATTCGTGCGCTGATTGAATTTCATTGTTGTATATGCTTGAAGCTTCTTATTATTCATTATTTTATGATCCTCTGCACTCAAAGCTAATCTCAATTTCTTTCCAAAATTTCGTTGAATGTACATATGTTAGATTATTTGGTTTTAGACGAATTAATTTAGAAAGATTATTTTATATCCAGTTTTTGCGATTTTTTTCTTGAATTGTTTTGGACGAGTGGTTTTAGACGAATCGCTCTATATGAATTGTTTTTAAAAAAATTGATGTTAATAAAAGAGCATTCACAATGGAATAATATTTTATCTTTTACTTACAGGTTTGTATGAAGTTCCAACATAGCGAGCAAAACTTTTAGTTCATTATGTTGAAAATTCATACAAATCTGAAAGTAAAAGGTGAAACGTGTTTGCATTGTGAATGCTCTGTAAATTGTTTTTACACGAATTGTTTTCAGTTAAATCGGTTTTAGTTAAATTGTTTTAGGTAAATTGTTTTAGGTGAACTGTTTTAGATGAATTGCTTTAGACGAATTGTTTTTAGATGAATTGTTTTTAGATAAATTGTTTTTAGGTAAATTGTTTTTAGATAAATTATTTTTAGATAAATTGTTTTTAGATAAATTGATTTTAGGTAAATTGCTTTAGTTAAATTGGTTTAGATAAATTATTTTAGACCAAAAGTCTGCGAATCCAATTTTCCATCTTTCTAGAAAATTATCATTTCATTTTTATAAAAAAGTAATCGAAATTTTTTCATTTTTCTGGAAAATGGTCATTTCATTTTAAAATAAAAGATGTGTAAGCGCTTATTTGTAAGTCTATTCAAACGAATTAACACCCCAATTCCCATAGTCGTGCCATTTCATGTGATGTGACTGTAGTCGTATCACGTCACTTGAAAATTGCTATTCTTGAAGGCGAACCAAGTGACACGACTGCAATTTGAAATATACAACCTAATTCTCATAGTCGTATCACGTCATTCTTCATGACAAGTCACATCAATTTTGTGATTCTAGTTGTTTGTTACGACTACACACTTGACACTTGATTTTTCCAAGTGACATGCGAATACCACAAAGGACGTGTTCGGTCTGGCCAAAATGAAAAATAAAATCACGATATTTTACGTCAAACTCATTTCCTGCTAACTTCACCTCGTTAAATATTACGTCAAACCTGTAATTTTTTTTCCAAAGTATCAAACTAAATTTTGGGGAAAAATTGTTCTATTTCATAGCAATTTAAACAACAAAATTGCTATTAAATTAAAGACAAAATGCTAGTTTTTAATTTTTTTGTATTTAGCGATTAATACTTATGATCTTAATCATGTTAAACAAAATTTTTGAATAAGTATGGCTCAGAGAATTTGAATGTGACATCTCGCCCTGTTAGCTTTTTACATAATTTTTACATTTTTTAGCTTTTTACTGACTGATCAACCTGAAAAAGTAGAAAAAAATCAATAGTCCAAATTATATTAACCAGAACAAGAAAGTTGAGTCTTGTTCTGTACGTGTTACGAAGTAGACCAAAAAAAGTGGATAAGTTAAGTCGTAATAAGTAATTCCGGGTACTGCGTAATTTCGTAAGAGGCCCATAATTTCGTGCACAGAACGACGGAATTGCATTTTTTACGATATATAAAAAACACGTTGTTAAAAAAGATTCAGGATCTGCTCGATATTATTTGAGCGATCCATAATTTATAGTGCACTAACGATATACTAACGATATGAACTTACGCCATTTTACAACGTCAACGAGAATAGGCCCCCTGTAATGTTTATCTACAAAATTTAGTTTGCGACTTTTTCGATTTTTGGTAAACTTGGTTTGATCTACCAAAAAACACAAGGGCGAGTAATTCTGATTTATAAATTTGTAAACTGCACTCACTTTATGTTCAATTGTAATTTATTGTTTTAAACAAATGAACTTTGATCACCTGCGATCCATCTAGTTTGACACGACTGCGATTACCTAAAATTTCAGCTGGGAATACTAAATCTTCTAAGATAGCATCATTAACAGCCGTCAATGATCTTGATCGTGGACGCTTTTGGTTCAATTGAGTTGTTTTACGTGTTGGCGGCTTTGGTAAATTTTAACGAATACAACATTTTTAATTTAATATGTTCCGAAGATTGTAAGAGGATTCAATCCAGTTTCGAACTGATGAGCTTATGATTATGAAAAAATCAATCCTCTCATCAGGCCGCGGCGACTGGACTGACTATACCACAATTTACATTCTATATATACAGAATGTCCTGTGCTTTATGTACTAGCGAATCGTACTAATACAGATAAATTCAATTACAATTTTTTCTTCTTCACGACAATCACATAAGCTGTGAACGCTAATTTTACTTTTTAATTTTTGTTGAATGTTAATTAATTCTTGTAATTTCTAAATTAACATTCAACAAAAATTAAAAAGTAAAATTAGCGTTCACAGCTTATGTGATTGTCGTGAAGAAAAAAAAAATGTAATTGAATTTATCTGTATTAGTACGATTCGCTAGTACATAAAGCACAGGACATTCTGTATATATAGAATGTAAATTGTGGTATAGTCAGTCCAGTCGCCGCGGCCTGATGAGAGGATTGATTTTTTCATAATCATAAGCTCATCAGTTCGAAACTGGATTGAATTCTCTTACAATCTTCGGAACATATTAAATTAAAAATTAAATAAATAGAATTCTGTCTATTAGCCGGTTTTCGTTGAATTACCGTTCGTAAATACTAAAATGTTTCTACGTGTTAATAAAAAACACATTTAAAAGTGTCGTAAGACCGGTAGCATATTAGAAATTACAAGAATTAATTAACATTCAACAAAAATTAAAAAGTAAAATTAGCGTTCACAGCTTATGTGATTGTCGTGAAGAAGAAAAAATTGTAATTGAATTTATCTGTATTAGTACGATTCGCTAGTACATAAAGCACAGGACATTCTGTATATATAGAATGTAAATTGTGGTATAGTCAGTCCAGTCGCCGCGGCCTGATGAGAGGATTGATTTTTTCATAATCATAAGCTCATCAGTTCGAAACTGGATTGAATTCTCTTACAATCTTCGGAACATATTAAATTAAAAATTAAATAAATAGAATTCTGTCTATTAGCCGGTTTTCGTTGAATTACCGTTCGTAAATACTAAAATGTTTCTACGTGTTAATAAAAAACACATTTAAAAGTGTCGTAAGACCGGTAGCATATTTAGAAATTACAAGAATTAATTAGAATACAACATGTTTACCGGACAATTTCTTTTCTAATTCACGTACTAATCTAGTTTGAATTTTTTGGAATGTCTTTATTAAAAAATTAATCCCAATTAGTTAACATTTTTAACTTAAGAAATCGTACTCATACGTACTCATTGTTGTTGAATTCAACTTCATGGGCGCGTGTAATAAACAAATCGCGCCGATTTGGCCCATTGATTTCTCAAAATCATCGGGTTCTGCACGCATAACAATGAGCCGCTTTAGACGTGTTTTCTTGCATCAGCTTTCTCTGCTTTCAAAAAATCAGTTTTCGGTTAGACGTGTTTGCTTGAATCAGTTTCACTGTTGTTATTTATCTATGTGTGTGTAAAAATCCTCTAGTTTAAAAAAATGAATAGTAGAACATATATGTATTAGAAACTGATGAAGAAAAAATTAAAAAGAATATTTTGGACTATATAAGCACGGATACTTTTGGTATTCCTGAATTGTTTCTAATGTTTGTCCCCGATGCCGACTCCAATTGTCCGTTTGATATTCCAAATTTTCTGCCATCTTTACAAACTATCTAAAAAAAAAAGCATGACTTTCGGAAATTTTATATAACTATTTTGTTTGTGTTAGTGCAAAGAAACAGAAGAATCAAACAAAATTTTTGTTGAAAAAAGAATCACAAAAATATAGTATGACCTTCGAAATCAATTTATAGAGAGAGGGGTAAAGAAACGAGGAAGAAACTGGTGCAAGAAAACACGTCTAAACCGGCTCAATCTTGTTATTAATGCACTTATATTTATTTTTCATTTCACTTATATTTAAAAAACTTATACAGTGCTGGTAAAAAAAAATTGGGCAAACAAATTTATTGCAAATTGGAGTCTTTTTTTGCTAAAATTACAAAACTTTTGAAAGCAATTGGTTTATTGTTAAAAAAAAATAAAAAAACACTTAACCCGAAGCTGTTGTATAAAAAAAAGAAAATTATTTGAAATAATATTTTTAACCGGATTTTATTGAGAAAAAAAAAATTAAAGAAAAGAACAAAATCTTAGAAAATGTGGAAAATTCAAAAATATGGTTAACTTAAACCCTATCACCTATGACGCCATAAACTAAATTTAATATATTATTACTTTAAAAAGATATAAAGCAAACAGATAACTAATAACTTAAAACTAAAAAATACATATATCATAAATATAATTAAAAGATAACCTGATTCCTGAATGTTAATTTATCATCGCTTTTACCGGTGGTACAAACGCCAACATTTGTCACAATTTTATTATTATTAACGGTTTGTGTCTTTTTGTGTTGTTTTTTTCCATACTATAAATTATATAACTGTTTTATTTATTTATGATTATTACTCAGCTTTAGACAGATTTAATAGGTTATTTAATTAATTACGTTCCACAAATATTAAAAAAATTGTAGATCTCACTATTTGTTTACCATGAACATGTGGTCCTTGTTATATTGAATTTTGAATAATATGTTCATCAATTTTTTTTTTTTTAACAAGCTCACAACCACTTTTAATTAATTGTTATTCTTTATTATTCTTAGCACGATTACAAGATCATATTCACTGTTAAATGTTTTTAATTTTGTTTTTATATTTGTACACGATTTAATTTTATTTCGACCAACAATACATAATATATGTTTTATGTTGTTTACAGTTTTTAAGACAATACTACCTTGATCAACTAGTTCCCGGAATAACCACCGTGTGGCGCTCCCATCGTTCCGATTTGAGTTCTGTTTTTTTTGTTAAGTTGGTACATCTGTTGTTGATATTCCCTCTAAATCTTAGCGTCATAGCTTGACATTTGCAAAAGTTACGTAGTCAAGAGTACATCTACTCTGTGTGTGTTGGCGATTTTTCCATTATTTCCTCTCGGTATTTGTTGCATTTTTCGTCAAAACCTTACGAATAATGATGGCACTGTGCGACGGTGCGTTATCATGGTGCAAAATCCACGAGTTTTCTGCCCACAATTCTGGTCTCTTTCTGCGAATTGCTTCATGCAAACGTCTCATAACGCCCAAATAATACTCTTTGTTTACGGTCTGGCCTTCTGGCAAAAATGCATGATGCACTACACCGTTGTAATCCATGAAAACCGTGAGCATTGCCTTCTTTTTTTACTGAAAACGACGTGTTTTTTTTTTGGTGAACGCCATTCACTTGCCTGATGTCTGGATTGCGTGTCATACTCATAAACCCACGTCTCGTCTCCAGTAATGATCCTTTTGATGAATGTGGGATCGGATTCAGTCTCGCAAATCATGTCTACAATTGTAAATAATTTCTAAAATTGTAAATAATCGCCAGCACACATAGAGATAGATGTACTCTTGACTACGTAACTTTTGCAAATGTCAAGCTATGACGCTACGATTTAGAGGGAATATCAACAACAGATGTACCAACTTAACAAAAAAATAGAACTCAAATCGGAACAATGGGAGTGCCACACGGTGGTTATTTCGGGAACTTGTTGATCAAGGTAGTATGTATGATAAAAAAGATTTTATTCCGATTACATAATTTCACTTGTGAGTTGTTAGCTTTGGCATTAATTTTAGATACCGTTCGATATTGATAATTATGATTATTATTATATTTTTTTCTCGTATTATTATTTAGGAATCATATAACAATGTATTCACTAATTACAAATTACATAACTATTAGTTAACAAATTTTCACGATACTTAACATTAGATAACTGTGAACTTAACTGACTTTTCTTGAAAATTATTTTTATAATAAATAACGTTATTCAGAAATTTTTTCACATTTCTGTAGTTACTTTATACTCGTAACGTTCCAAAATAATTTTATTTTTATGGTATTAACAATATCATAGCTTGTTTTTTTAATGTATCACCATATTTCAGATATCATATATTGTTATTTTAACCAAAATAGAAAATTTAGATAAAAAAAAAAAAAAATAAAACTCGAAACCAAAAGCTTGAAATATATTTTTTTCCAATTTTTGGTTATACATATTGCAACAGAAAAAAAAAATTTAAGTAATCACGCAATCAGAGAGAAACACTGTCCAAAATTGTTCATTTTTATACCCTACAAAAAACAATTGACAACAAAACAAATTCCCACCCAAAACAAATTTTTTTTATTACTTCTTTATTTTTGAACGGGATTATTCAGCTTATTAATTTTTTTTTTCCTACAAACTTGATTTTCCCGCGCTTCTCTGTTTTTATACGATTTTTTGATATTTTTTTTTCTAGATTGTTCTTAATATACAGTTTAATCATTAATCATCAGAGCAAAGCCAGTCGTTACAATGTAATCAGCTAGCTGCGTTTGTACAATACGGCTTAGTTTAAACAAACTTTATACACGTAGGTTACTGAAGTACGAATTTAAGCATCCCTTATTTGTTTGCCCCTTTTATGACAGTTTTTATGTTTTTTATGGCATTTTTTTATGTCATCAAAACCCGACATTTTCCAAACCGGTGTACATTTATATGCGGGAATTGAGGTAATTTTGCTGGATTGTACGTAAAAGTTTACTCCGATTTATACTTTTTGTTTTTTTTTTATATTTTAATTGTTATTTAACTCAGTTTGTTTATTTTTTTATTGTTATTTAACTCAGTTTGTTTATTTTTTTTTTAAATTTTGTTTAGTAATGATCGAATGATAATATCCCAACTGACTCATTTGTTCAATAAAAAAATAAAATTGTTCAAAAATAATAATGATTAGAAAACAGGTTTCTCCTTCTTTGTTTCACAACAACATTTCTCCTTTCGTGTACAAAAAGAACACACGAACAATAAACAAATGAATTACAATTTCGTTGATGAGATGAAGGCAAGTAACAAAACAATATATTAGGCTGGCTCAATAGATCTTAGTGAATTTTTGATCATTACACTGCTTCCCGAAAAGTTAATATATTATTTTTCTACAACATTAGTTTTTATTTGTTTAACCTACAGATTGCTGACCTTACTTGTCAAATTTTTTAGAGAAAAAGGTCTATACTAAATTAATGTAAAACTACAAATAAATAAATACATTTTCGATTACAGTGATGGTGCCTCCTTCAGCCCCTAGTGTAACGCGACTTTCAGACAACTCAGTCATGGTTAGATGGTCTGTTCCATCAAATGATGGGTTACCTATACAATTTTTTAAAGTTCAACATCGCGTAATTGGAAATGTTGCGAAGACCGTTCCACGGACGCAATGGATGACGGCAAACGATGATATAAAACCGCATGAGCGCTCGTATGAAGTAGATACTTTAAAACCCGATCTTTTTTATCGTTTTCGAATTGCGGCGGTTTATTCAAATAATGATAATCAACTTGGTAACGTATCGCAGAAATTTTTATTACAACGCGGATCGGAATTAAACCCTGAAAAAAGTAATTTACCAATTCCCAAATTATTAAGTATCGAGCCAGTCTCAGATACTACCATGGCTATTCATTGGAAATTTCCAAATAATCCTATATTAACGCCTGTTGATGGGTTTTATTTGTATTATCGACCAGCGTCTACTGCAGGCGACTATTCGAAAGCAACAATCGACGGAATGGAATCGGAAATCTTTAAAATTGATCACCTTGAATCTGGAACTGCATATGAATTTAAACTACAGTCATTTACGTCGTCAGCGGCTTCAGAGTTCAGCGCTATTTTGACGGGAAAAACATTGAGTAAGAAATATAAACAGTCATTATGCTACATTAATCTTACTAAACATTTAAAATCAATGTTTCAGAGCCTCACCCAACACACACTGACATAATACCTTCAGTTATATCATCTTCTGAATCAAAGAATGAAGCTAATTCGTTAACATCTTACGCAATACCTGCTGGTGCTACTGTAGTATTTGTAATCATTTTACTAATTTGTGTATGTTTTTGCGTTAGAAATCGGAAAAGTTCATCGAACGAGGGTTTGTAAATTTATCTTGTTGTAATAGACAATTTTATAAATTACATTTATCATGCAACAGACAATAACACAGGTGAGAACAAAATCCATCATGGAGATCTAGAAGTCAGCTTTTCCAGTGGAAGAGCTATAAGCTCTTCGAATCATAAACGTAACGGCGATATATCGAGATTGAATATTGTGCAAAATCCATTAGCACAGGATAGTACTACAGGGATCGTTCCTGAAGAGGAACAAATTGAAAAGGTATAGTTTGTTTAAATAACATATTAGTTTACTAATTTCACCCTTTTGGTTTTGTAATTAACATCCCTAACTAATAGTAGTCAGAGAGACCCAAAATTCATATCCTTTATAGTTTTTGTTTTATTTGAACGGATATTTCCTTCTTTAAATATTTTATACAAAAGTAAATTTGTGCTGATATGATTTTACACTTTGCTCAGTTTTTTGTTCGTAAAATCGGTTTTTAAAATGGTTATATGATTTATAAAGTCTAAACCACAAAATCATGAACATTTTTAAATTTCAATCTAGACATACCCTAGGTACAGGGGCGGATCTTGACCAAAAAATTCTGGTGAGGGGCCTACGAGTATATAAATAAAATATTAAATATCAAAAAATAAATTATCTTACCAACAATTTGTACATAAAATTTTATTTCGTTCCTACAGTAAATTCTAAATATCTTGTTTTGCATAATATTACGATGAATATGAAGTAATGCAAGTCCACATGTGCTGTCAAACCAACACAAATTTTTATACAAGCCGCGCTCCCTATACATTGGATATAATAATACAGATTGGGGTATATTAGTGTTATGGATATGTCACCATGTATAAACGCGACGTAATACAAGTACACTCATACCCCATTAAAAGGCGCCTCGTTTTAACCCTCATACGACCTTTGGATGAAATTTCACCCATTTTACATTTTAATGCACTATAATTTTTTTACTGTTGAAACTATCCAAACTTCATGTATTTGTTTATTAAGCCCAGCAGCTCTATAATATTTTGAGAATTTAAATACCAAGACAAGATATTATTCGAAGTATGGGTGAAATTTCACCCATATATTTATTTTTGATATTGCACGTGCAAGATTCAGGAACATGTTTGAATCTACTCAGAAAAAAAGATTATGAATTACAATACGTGTGAAATCCAGTGCAAACTTGTCATAATAGTATTATAGAACCAAAATCAACAAGAATAAAAAGCCGTGAATAAACGTTCGCACGCAGGTAGATAACCACTCTAGTGTAGTCTTACTTTAGTATTTTTACAGCAACTATACCATAAAATTCATTTCGGAATGAATAATTTTATTCCACCTAGAAGTAGGAATAGAATAATTCTATTCTTCACGTTGATGTAGTGTTTACCACTATAGTAAATCTATTAACAATAACTAACATCAAATAAAAAATTATGTTTCCATATTATTTGAATATGTGGGTGAAATTTCACCCAAGGGTCACATGTGTAACTTTTTTTGAGGGTCGTATGAGGGTTAAGCCGATTCGCTATAACCACCTTTTCAATTTTTAATTTGTATATGAAAAAAAAAATAATAATAATTCGCCTTACGGCATTTCAATTTACGGTTATATGGGTATATTTACCTTTTATATTTAAATAAACACAAGTCAGTGTACATTTTGTTTTATAATATCTGTCATATGAGAGAACAAAACGTGGCTTGTACAAGACATTTTATGTTGGTTTTCGCTCAATAGATCGCAGTCATGTTTTTATTGACCTAGAGAAGAGAAGCTATGTTCTGCTCGTGCGATACTGATTCGAAGCAACTTTTACAGTTTCTCTACTTTGAAAGTAACACTGCTCATTCACACGAGTTTGCTTGCTTCTACATCAATTAAGTGTACCGATTCTGGAACGATAAAATTCATGTTTTTTTTTTTTGGTTTTAATCGACGCAATCTGTTCTGGGGCTCAAGGCACTCCCAACACTTTCGAAGTTTACTTTTAACTTCCTACTTTAACGCAGTAGTAGCCAAATCGAGGACGTACGGCTATAGACCCGTTTTGTATAAACCACCTGCATATTGCATTGCTCCATGCCAACCTATAGTGCTGACATGAAAGGTCTCAACAGGGGGTCATAGTGGTGTTTATCGTCATCACCGATCGTAAAAAGATTCCCCGGCAGAGTAATCTGAGTTTTCCAAAAATCGTACTAAAATAAAGTTGTAGAATTGGAATAACTTCTGAATCACTAAATTAAAGATTTCAAATAAGACCATGAGGACTAATTTTATACAAAATATATATTGTATAAAATTAAGAAATCATTTTTTTTAAATAATTTGGTAATTTTTCTTTAATTCAGTTTTAAATAACGTTTTATTTTATATGCATTTAATTAGTTTTAATAAAAATAAATTCTAATGAATCTGATTGTAATTGGGATAAAAATGTTTGATTTATAAGTATTTGTGGTTTGCCGGAAAACTTATAAAGAATTAGTAAATCAATTAAATTTAAAATTATTGTTGACTATTTGGAATGCTGTCAGAGGGCTGAATGTGTTGATGGGTCGAAGGGCCGATTTTTTTTTGTTTTTAGAAATATAATTTTTGAAATTTGTTGCTTTTAATTTCTTATGAATTTATGTATTTTATTATGTTTAATCTTCGGATATCCTATCGACAAAAATATTGCATTCATTTTGGTTGCTTATATTTTGTGTTCCTTTTGTAATTATCAAGTGAAAAAATATTTATACATAATAGGTATTTCACCAAAACCAAGTCTTTTTATATCAATATAAATGGAATATGTAGATATATAGATAATTCTTCGGAGAACTAGGTCATAACCAAATTAGTTAATTTTTTGCCTTAATCTGATATTGTGCAAGGTAATTTAATTATTACAATAACAGCAAGTATCAAATAGTGTAGGTACTGTTCCCATTAGTTCTTCTTGCGAAAGAAATAAAATGTTGTGAAAAAACAGTGGACGAATATTCCTGGTTGATGATAAGTTATTATTATTATTATTGATTGAAGGGCCATGTCGGCGATAACCCACCTCGCACCGCGACCTAAAAGATCTATTGTGCTGGACCCTACTTAATTATCCGTCCAGTCAATATTCAGGCTCTTAATGAATCTGATAATACTACTGGCCGGTACAAGATACATACTATCCGGGCTCATTGTTCTCCCTCCTAGATGTTGCAGTCTTTGCTGGAAAATAGCTGGGCAATGGCACAGAACATGTTCTGCTGATTCCGCTTCCAGATTGCAGAAGCGGCATCCATCTGTCGTACTTAGGCCTATCTTCTTAAAGTGATTCCTTAAGGGGACATGACCTGTGAGGAAGCCAGTAAGCAGCCTCAATTCAGGTTTCCTAAGTTCAAGACACTCGTTAACCCTGACAGACGAAGGTGACATAAATTTCTTCACCTGTCGTAAACCTGAAATTCTGTGCCAGTAGGAGGACTTTTGAACATCCTCCCAGATTGAGCCTGACAGATGTTTAATAACCTTCAGACAATCCCATACCAGCCTTGACTCAACGGTACAAGACCTAAGAGCCTTTAAGGCCGGTTGGCCGTCTGATACAATATAAATCTTTGCATCGCTTAGGCCTTTTGCTATGCCTATCCTAGCGCAAATTTCTATAGCATGTACTTCTGCTTGAAAAACGGTAGCATTGGTACCCAAGGACTTCGAGAGGATAGTGCCACTCCCGTGTATTCCTATGCCCCATCTTTCGTTTTTAATCCATCTGTAAACCATACCATGGACCCTCGCTCAAAGGATGGTCCACCTGCACTCTACACATCTCGGTCAGGTAATCTAACACAGAATGGTTTGTAGAAGTCCAGTTTAGCTGGCATACAGTCGGAAGGCATTCCTATGGTAGGGTCTGTCTGAAATTCCTTAAGGATTTCCAGATGACCCACCATATTGCCTGGTTTGATATTTCCTTCCGCCTGCATTTTCAGAGCCATAATTGCAGCATCCTTTTTAATATGCAGGTGTAACGGTGTCAGTCCTAGAAGTGACTCCATTGACGCGGTTGGACATGATTTCATTGAGCCCGTAACACCGATGCAGGCTATATGCTGAACCTTATTCAATAAGGTTTGCGTTGCCTTCTGTTCAGTTTTAGGCCACCATACAACCGATGCGTAGGTGACCATAGGCCTAATGATTGTAAGAAATGACCGGTAGATCATTTTTAGTTGTAGTCCCCAAGTACGGCCATAGAGTCTTTGACAGGCCCAGAAAGCCTTGGTGGCTCTATTTTGAACTTTCAACAAATGTTGCTTCCAGTTAAGTTTTTGATCTAGAATAACCCCTAGATATTTAACCTCGCTGGAAAAATTGATGATAAGTTAAACCTTTCTCAATATATTCTTGCCACAAAATTATAAAACAAATCTTGAATAAAACTAGTGGTTTCTACCGACAGAGACCTCACTTTCGATTTAAAACTGATGGAGTAAAAGAGGGATGTACACGATCTAGGGAGACCAAATACACCTGTCCCTCGATTAACACGGTAATTACGTTCCGCCAAATTACCGTGTAACTCAAAACCGTGTTAATCGCGACTACTAAATATGTATGTTATTCTTACTCATTTTTATACTTTTCCTTTTACGTTGTGTAAAAAAACCGTGTTAATCGAAACTTCTGTGTGTGTTAATCAAGACTTTGCCTCAATTCGTTGACCATGTTAAATCAAATCCGTGTTAATCGAGGGACAGGTGTATTCCACTTTAGGATGGACAAATAAACTACTTTGGAGTAAGATTCCAAGAGATCACAACAAACATTTTGTGGATCCCTTCGAGATACCACAGAGGCGTAATACAAATTTTCGATGGGTTTACAAAATAAAACTGATTAACTAACTATTTAATTAGTCAACAATAATTTTAAATTTAATTGATTTACTATAATTAGTAACTAATTAGAAAACTAATTATATTATTATATTATTTATATTTGTTTATATCACCCGATCGGTCTTGGTGCATCCAACCTGTTTCTTGATTTCAACCCGACTGACTCAAAAACAAAAATTTTTACTTCAATTCGTTTCAAACGGAAAAGAATATCAAATTTAATTACTAGACTTACTGATTTTACAAAAAAAAAGTGAAATTACAAAAAAAATTATTATGAATTACCGGATTACATTATTTGCTTAATTGCAAAAAAAGTGTGAGAAGATTGGAATTGAAAATAAAAACTGTTGTGACGGCGTACCCGTGCGCTGTTACAATCTATTATATTGTTACGAACTGAGCTTCTGTATTCGTCCGGATTTTGCAATTAAAAACTCTGTGTACTTTTAACTCACTTGACTCGACTTTATTTCACTTTACTTTTATACACTTTAATATTTGCTTTTACTTTACTTATATAAATCTGTCTGCTTGCCACTGGTTGGGGCTATGACAACAGATTTATTTCACTTCTTACTCGATTTAAAAAAGTAAATCAAAAACTGTTTCTTACTTGCCAACGGTCGTGTTTATATACCAACCAGTTCGATACTGTTCTAGAAATTTCCTTTATTATATGGTATGTCATAAATCATCTTCATTCTTGTGTATTCTGTTTATGACCCATAATCGCATCTGGAAATATCGTTTATGGCTGCTCATAATCATCATCATTCATTATTGTCGACGGGCCGTGTGTATGTATTTGTGTTGTTGTTCATTTTATCAATGCCGTCTAGAATATACAAGCCATGCTGCTAAAAGCAAATTTTTTTTTTTTAATTCACCGACATAACCTAGATGGCAATTAACATTCGAAAAATGAAAGAGTTGAGAGAAAAAGAGAATAAAACATTTCAAAAACAAAAAAAAATTATTTAGTATAGTTAGTATTATCACATGCGTACGAAAGGAAGGTTGTACATGTTTTTATCTCTGCTAATTTTCTGTATAATTTAAAACTAATAAAATTATTAATAAAATAATGATTTAAATATAAATAAATATTAACTAAAAATGTAATGAGTTGGAAAAATGTATATGAACTATTTTTTATTAATAATTTTAAATTATGAGAAACACACTACGTACAAGTACAACCTCCCTTTCTTGCGCTTGGATTAATACTAATTTATTATTTTTATTTTTCACATGTTTTAATCTCTTCGTTTTCAAGTTTTGTTCTCTTTCATTTTTCTAGCATTAATGCCATCTGCAGAAGATTAATGGAACTGTCGACATAAATTGAGTGACGTAGACAGTAGTATGGCTTGTATATTCTAGACGGAATTGATTTTATTCATCAATCACTTCACTAACCCACGCCTCACTTTGTACGCTATTTCTCGGACGTTCTTTTGTTTGTACTAGATCATTATGAATTTATTTGTGCGTTGGTGCACAAACATGCTTCGATGTCCACAGTAAATAATTGTAATAAAAACATGGGCTACAACGAGCATCGAACCATCGACTTTTATATTCATACTACGCGCCAACCGTCTGAGCTATCGCAGTTCATAATCTGAACTCGTTATATGATTGCCATAATCGTCACATTACCCCTCCTTAATTCTGTTCATCCCGAACAGAAATATTATTCGGGTCTCCTTGGTATCGTGCCAGTCTATCATCCATGTTCCATGTTGCATCCTGTATCTCGACGTCGTTTTTTTATTGTTCGGTGCTCTCGGGCAATGTGTTCTCGATTATTGTATCTGTTGTGCCTGAAGCACCATGGTCCCGATACTGCTGCTGTGGTCCTCAAAACTTCCTCCTTAAATCCTTTTAAGGACTCTCTGATCCTGGTCTGAATTTGATTCACGTCTGCAGCTTTAAAAAATGCGGCTATAAGAGCTTTAGCCGCTGTCGTATCATTTCGCGCCGTATTAACGAATGCATTCATAGTAAAATTGCTTACAATATTTGCGGTAGTTGTGCCTTATGCAAGCCGTGTGATTTCTCCTTCCAGTTGTTGACTTTCACCCTTTGCTCGTATGCGGTTTTGTAGTTGTATCTTGTGAGGCTCCTGCATATGGAAGTCTCCGTATCGTACCTCCAACTAGTTCATCAGTTGCTCGTAGTTCCTCTGTGATTCCGGGACACTCTGAATGATATCTACCACTTTATCCCTTAACGTCAAAGTTAACTCACTGCATAACTGTTCATCAAATACTGGTGGTTTCATGTGGCTGGAGCTGCCGTTCTGGTGGTAATCTGATGAGTTCGAGTGTACGCTACCTTCTCCATGCTGCACAAGAGGGGCATACTTTCCTTTTTCTAGTTCCAGTACTTCATTTTGAAGTTTTTGAAGTTTTTCTTTCCCGTTGCTCATAACTGTATCTTGAAGCCGTTCTAAATTCTTGTCGACATCGTCCTCGAGCGTGGTAATTTTCGATTATACTCCTTCGATTGATTGTTGGAACTCTTCTTTCTATAATTGTAGAGACTGCTGTAGGGAAGATAGTTGCGTCGACATTTTCTTCTCTAGCGATTTCAACTGTAACAACAGAACCTGGTTCTGCAATGACATCTCTTCCATTAAAGTTTGCTGTAGCCTCAATAATAGCGTAGCTAGATCTGCTTGTCCGGTCGGATTTGATGTTGAGGGGTTTTGATCTTCTGGAGCTGGCACCTTTTGTTCCCTGCGTGTTCCCTCCACCTACATCAATGTTTCGAGCCGCAGTTGTAATTCTGATCTTGTTCCAGAAACTGGGGGCCCCGTTGCAGCGAGAGCCTCTTTCAATTCAGCGATGTTTATCTTGTTGACATCCATTTTTCACACCTGGGTTTTTCGGATTGCAAAATCCCACTTCTGACACCAATTTGTTACGAACTGGGCTTCTGAGTTCGTCCGGATTTTGCAATTAAAAACATTGTGTACTTTTAACTCACTTGACTCAACTTTATTTCACTTTACTTGTATACACTTATTTCACTTTACTTTTATATTTACTTTACTTATTTAAATCTGTCCGCTTGCCACTAGTGGAGGCTAGGCTATGACAATAGATTTATTTCACTTGTTACACGATTTAAAAAGTAAACCAGTAACTATTCCCTGTTTGCCATCGGTCGTGTTTATATGCCAGTTTGATACTGCTCTAGTAATTTCCTTTATTGTGATTGTGTGTCATAAATAATCTTCATTCTTGTGTATTCTGTTTACGGCCCATAATCGCATCTGGAAATATCGTTATGGCTGGTCATAATCATCATCATTCATTATTGTTCTTCATTTTATTCATCAATCACTAAACCACGCCTCCCATTGTACGCTGTCTCTCGGACTTTCTTGTTTTTACTACATCATTACCATCGACTTTTATGTTCATACTACGCGCCAGCCGTCTAAGCTGTCGCCGTTCTTAATGTGAACTCGTTATAAGATGGCCATAATCGTCACAATATTAATAATTATTCCATATTTCCACAAATATATTTTATAGAAATTTAACTTATCTATTTTAATTATTTAATTAAATCATAAGACTTACTCCAGCCCAACCTTACATGGTTTATAAAAAAAATAACTAAACCGATGTCCATTGAGGATGATCTTTAAAAAAAAATATGAGAAGACGCAAACAAAACAAAGCGAATGTCATTGCGATGCTATATCCATCGCGAGTGCCTTTTGTTCACTTTTGATAAATAAATTTCTTAAATTGATAAAAATAGTTCCATTTTATGACTTCAAACTATGGCATGAGAGGAATAATAAAATGGGTTAGGTATTTTTTCTGGTTAACGGCTGGTCAAAGCAACAGCAAAATTAACCAAATTTTGGTCTAATTTTTTGTCGTGTATTTTCTTGTCAATTCAACTCTTGTGGCAGGTATTAAAACTAAAAATTTGGTTAAGATTTGTTAAACCACTAAACTTTTTTGGGTTAGCTAAACTATTTTTTGGTCTATCTAGTACGATTGTTGTTGTAATTTTTTTATTTTTGGTGAAAGCAATACAACTATAGTTGCCGTTGCTTAGGTTGTTGTGATCATTTATTAGTTAAATATTTTTTCGACTATTGAGAACTGTTAAAGTATGTGTAAGTGACATTTAGAAATAAAAATAATAAGGTGATTTGTCATTATATATCATATGTATTCGCGATTTGTGTAGAGAACCTAAGGCAAATTCCACAAATAATACTGCTAAATAATTATTAATTCAACAGAACTAGATGTCGATTTTTAATAAATAAATAAGAAAAATATTTTTCGTCCATTTGTTTCCATCAAACTTTAAGTTCCTGCCGTCAGATCTACATACAATTCTCTATAGATTTTATGCAATTTTATTTGTTTTGATTTTTCAGTGGGTTATTTAGAAATATAACCGGAGGTTGCCCCTAATAGTGTTGATTATAGAATAATCATGAGTGATTGTTTAGTTCTATATTTGAAATCAGCATAATTATCCCAAATGTCAATAGCGGTAAAAATATTTGTGTTTTTGGGTTGTATACAAAACGTATTGTTTTTTAGATTTTTCTTACAACAAACAATTTTTCATAATATTTTAGAGTACTCGAATACTTGACCATAAGTGGTTCACTAGTCCAGTAAGAAGTTACTCGGGAAATTAATCGAATATTCGGCTTAGTTTTAGGGAAAGTATTCGACTACTTTCCCTAAAACTAAGGCAAAAGTACTCCACCAGATCAAGATCACCAGGGACTATTCTTGAATTCTATTGTTCTTCTTGTATGGATATCTGTCAAAATTCCCTTAGTAATTCCCTTGGAATCTTCCTGTGTGAAGAGACTGATTTGTTTTTTTTTGCCGCCCGAAGGCTAAGAGTTTGTTGCCGCCCCATATATTTTTAGATGAAGGGTTACGCTATGGATATATTGTCTTAATAATTTTATATAAACTAAAAACTTAGTAATAAAAAGAAGATAAGCTCAATCGTCAAAGCGAAAGATAAGAATAGAAAATAGCAAAAGAAGGGCCAACATTTTTTTTTTTCAAAATTAGAGAAAAACGAAATTCGTGTGTGAAATGCCATATTAATGCTACTAGATGAAAGTAAAACGTTATCGCCATACGATTTTACCAAAACGGAATTAGAACCGCAAATTGGTTTCTGTTTTCGCTAAATGTTACTCAGTTCAACAGTGAGAAACCTAAGCCAGGATCAATGCATCAGAGATGGCACACCCAAACTCTCCAAAATATTTTCACTGGAAAAGAATGTTTCAAACATAATTTTCCCGTGGTTTTTTGACATTTATGATTTTAGTTGATATTGCAAGGACAATTTTCAAGGAATACAGTTAAATTGAATTATTATTCATTTATTAATTAAACATTACTAATTTTTACTACAAAAATGTAGAATAATATTTGTTTTGAAAGTGAATGGACTATAAAAAAATTATTAAAATATCTGAATAATACTTTTTATAAGAATTTGAATAATTTTTCTCGCAGAAGCTAAATTTCTCCAATAAAAAATCCGTTCCTATTTCACCGCGAAAATAAATAGATTTTTGGACACCGCAGCCACTCTATCACTATCGCAGCCTCAAGCCTGTCGTATCGCGGTTTTCTACCCTCGCCACTCACACGTTTTGCATTGCCTTTTACTCCCAATAATTCATTCTCCTGTTTGGTCCACCGCTTTATCTGTGATCTTTTTCCAATTTATTCAATGATTCGCCTGCTTTCATCCGGGCAATGATTTTTAATTTTTCAGTTACAGAGATTTGAGCTTCCTTGGCATCGTGGTTAAAGGTCAATATCCTATTTTATAAAATTAAACTTATGACGTAATAAATTAAATTAAAATAAGATAATATCAGTCGCCTTATGAAACTTATTTATTAGTCTAAATAAAATTTTATTTTTATCCCAAGCAGTATTCACTTGAATATCAAAAACATTAATTAATCACTTTATACTTACCTACAAACTAGTAAGACACTTTGTACACAAAGAGATTATACTTTGGTAATATTTAAATGTTAGGTAACAACTTATTTAGTACGGGAACATGATTGATTTCATCAACTTCGTTTTATTCGAGTAAAAATGAAAAAGTAAACAGTCCCGTGTACACGTACTATGTACAATTTATCCTTCGCCCAGTTTACTACATGAATAGTTGAATACCACTGAGATATACATGGAGACGACATGCAAAAGTTTATTCTGGGGTCTGTTTAATAATTGACACGGAGCGGTCAGTGCTTATCAGTGCTCACCTTATAGAGCGAGTTAATCAATTTTTTTGTTGATTTGATATTTCACCCCCTTGTTTTATTTATTTTTGTTTATGTGAAGTAGGGCATGGATAAATTAATCGATTAATCGACTATCTGATTAATAGGAGAATATTTACCGATTAATCGAAAATTTAGAAAAAGTAATTTCCGATTTTAGTGAAATTTGACTTGTGCCATGTAAATAGAAGTAAAGGTTCCCAAATAGGATGGAACTTCACTGTTCCTTAACAGATTTGAGTGAAATTTGGCATGTGTTGGAAATGGGATTCTACAATGATTTTTAGATGAACTTCTGGAATATGGCCAAATAGGATGGAACTTGACTATTCCTTAACTGATCTTAGCACTAGATCTACCGTACCAGTCATTTTTTCTGGTTTTACTATGTTTCTTTAATAGTTTACTTTTTACTAAGGATTCTTTTACTTTGAAACAAAAGTAAGACTTGACATTTAGGTTATCATAAAATATATTCTTTATTATACTTCAAAATGCAACTACACTGTATACAATTTAAAGAGATTAGTTATTGTATATGATTTTAGTTCTGGTAGTTCTAGTGTTAGTGAAATTTAGCATGTGTGTTGGAAATTGGATTCTAAAATGAATTTTGGCTAAATTGCTGAAATATGGCCAAGTTAAATCGGTTAAGGAATAATCAAGTTCCATCCCCCTTGGCCATATTCCAGAACTTTATCCAAAAATCAATTTAGAATCCCATTTCCAACACATACCATATGTCAAATTTTACTAATTTTACTAAAATCGGTTAAGGAATAGATAGTCGAGTTCCATCCACCTTGGCCGTATTCCAGAACTTTAAAAATCATTTTAGAATCCCATTTCCAACGCACATACCAAATTTCACTAAACTCGGTTAAGGAATAGTAAAGTTCTATCAAAAACTATAGTAGATTTCATAGAGAGGTCTCGTGTCGAATAAACAAAAATTCAAATTAGCTGGGTGTAGAAAATACGTATTTGAGTGTAGAAATTATATTTCGAACAATACAGTGAGCCGCTGCGCAATCAAGTTATACAGAAAATTGAGGTAGTATATTCCTGTATCTCATTTTCGTCTTTCTTTGCGCATCACGTCACGTGTAGACAAAAAAGCAGGTATTTATATTAAGTTTGGCGGTTTTTTGAATAATTTTTTAAATAAATCAAGAATAACGGTAATTTTTTTTTAACAAACCGAATTAACAATTGATAATGATAGTTTACCGAGACCCTTTTTATGCTTTATATTTTTTTTATGGTCTAAATATTTAAGAAATAATTCCTTCGAGTATATAATGTCTAAGATAAATCGAAAAATGGGTAGATAAAATTATGAGTACATAACATAAAACAATTAAATTATTAAATGTTTTTGGTGATTTGAATATATGTACGTACCAATTATTAAAATTTTTATGTTTTTACCTGATGTACTCAAATTTTTGCATTTTCGTTTGGCTTCAAATTATTGGTATCCACGTACCTATTCAAATATTATGTCCATATTCAACGTTAAATATAAATGTTTTTTAAAATTCTGTTAACGCCCAGTTAATAGAAAATATAAATTAAAAAAAAAGGAAATTAAATAAAACTATAAATTAAAATTAAATCTCTGGCTTGTTTCATTTATTGTCTTATGGTTTTCTCTACAACTAAATTAAAACACCCATTCACTGTTTAGTGTTCTGTATGTGTTTTTATCAGAAGTACAATTGATAGTTTTGTTGCAATAGGAATTATTCAAATTTAATATATTTAAAATCGAATACTCACAAATTTTTGAATTAAATAATTAAAATCTAAACGTTCTCTGCATTTAACAAAATAATTATACTCATAAATTCCGAAACTTGTTATGCAATGTGCTCAAACAGTCTTCTCTAGACACGAATATTAAAACATGCCTCTTTTTGCGATTTAATTCCAAAAGTATTACAGTATATAACTAAAATAAAAATTGAAATGTTTAATTTTAACATAAAGTCGAAAAACAATTAATGGCAAGAATAAAAAAAAAATCATTTATTTTTCATTTATTTAAAAAATTAATAAAACTATCACGAAACTCCATATAAATATCAGCATTTTTGTCTACACGTGACGTCAAATTGCGAAAAAAGATAGCAACAGCATGCGCAATATTATTCCTTTACTTTCTGTATATCTTGCTACGCAATATACTTAAAACCACAAAAACATAATTCTCTCTTTGAGTAAATTTACTCTCCAAGGTAAGAAATATTTATTGAGAAAAATTTTCGTGTGTTAAAATAGTTAGTATGCGCTGGAATCTGGAACACCGGTGAGCATGATTCAAACAAGGTTAGCTCGATATTTCGAGTCACGTGTTCGTGACATCATAAAATTCCGCCACGTGTTTATAAATAAATAGAGAAAAAGCAAACGAAACATTTTTGTTTCAAGTTATTGTTTTTTTTAATTTTTAATTTTTTTTACTTTTATTTAGACGTCCCTTTTAATACTACAATTGTGTGTCGTCAAAAAAAAAAGGTAATTTGTTTACATATTTAGAGCTAAACGGGTATTAATTGAATCATGATCGGTGAATAAAGGCAATATAATGTTTATTTATTATTTTGTTAAACTTTATGCGGCCGGATACGTACAATCGTACCATATTCATATTTATATGAAAATAAAGAGGATTTAGCAAACTAACAACGGGTTTTCATTGCGTTATGGGTTATTTACTGTGGCAAGCCAGGAATATACATTTGAATACGATACTGACTAAATGTAGGATTCTAAACTGATTTTTAGATGAGATTCTGGAATATGGCCAGGCAAGATGGAACTTGGTTATTTCTGAGCCTACTATGATGAAATTCGACATGTTCTATGGAAGTGGGATTCTACAATTATTTTTAGGTCAAGTTCAAAAATATGGCCAAATTCCCACATCCCCAAATGATTTTAGATGAAGTTCTGGAATATGGGCAAGTAGGATGGATCTTGGTTATTTATTAACCGATTTTGATGAAATTCTACACTACACAATGAACTTCTGAAATGATATTTAGAAGAAGTTGTGGAATATGGCCAATTAGGAGGGAACTCAGTTATTTCTCAACCGATTATGGTGAAATTCGACGAAATGGAATTTTAACATGATATTTAGAAGAAGTTCTGGAATATGGCTAATTAATAAGGTACTCGTTTAATTCTGAACCGATTATGGTGAAATTCAATTGAATAAGAAATAACCGAGTTGCTTCCTAACTGCCCATATTCCAGAACTTCACCTAAAAATCATTTTAGGATCCCATTTTCATCGTACAAGTTAAATTTAATCATAATTGGATAATAAATAACCGAGTTGTTACCTAATTAAATGGGTATATTTCAGAATTTCACCAATATCGGTTGAGAACTAACCTTGTTCCTTCCTAAATGACCATATTCCATAATTTCTTCTCCATATCATTTTAGAATCCCATTTCCAACGTACTTGTCGAATTTCACTATAATAGATTCAGAAATAACCGAGCTCTATTAATTGAAATGTTTTTTATTTATTTGTGGCAAATAATCACACATTTTATTTGGATATACTACTCACACATAAAAATTCTAAACACAAATAAAAGTAATGAGAAATATGAATTTATGTTCTATTTGTTTTTTTTGTTCTTTCTTTATAAAGCAAAGTTAATTCAAAGTCAAACGCAAATCAAAAACAAATTTATGGTACTGAGAAATTAATAATAGAGAGTCTGATTTGAAGAGAGTAAGAAAGTAAAGTTATTACGGTTCTACTGTATTTTCCATTTTTTATTGTTGTTGTTTTATTTTTTGAAAATAAATGTTCACGAGACGTCTCGGTATTATATAGTTTTTGGTTCTATCCTATTTAGCCATATTCCAAAACTTCGCCTAAAAATCATTTTAGAATCACATTTCCAAAGCACATGTCAAATTTCATTAAACTCGGTTAAGGAATAGTTGAGTTCCATCCTACTTAGCTATATTCCATAACTTTATCGATAAATCATTTTACAATCCCATTTCCAACGCACGTGTCAAATTCCACTAAAATTGGTTAAGGAATAGTCATGTTCCATCCTATTTGGCCTTATTCCAGAAATGTATCCAAAAATCATTTTAGAATCTTATTTCGAAGCGACATGTCAAACTTCACTAAAATCAGTTAAAGAATATTCAAGCTCCATCCTACTAGACCATATTCCAGAACTTTATCTAAACATCAGTTTAGAATCCCATTTCCAACAGACTTGTCAAATTTCTTCGTACTCGGTTAAGGAATAGCCGATAGTGATGGGCTAAATCGATCTTTTTTGTTGAAAAACATATGAGAAAATAAACAAAACAGAACGAAAAAGATCGATTTTGCACATCACTAATAGCCGAGTTTCGCCCTGCTTGGCCATATTTCAGAACTTCATCTAAAAATCAATTTAGAATCCCATTTCCATTATATTTCTCGAGTTTAATCATAATCGCCTAAGAAATAGCCAAGTTCTATCCTATTACTTTTTCCGAAAATTATTTTAAAATCCCATTTCCGTCGCACATGTCAAATTTCACTAAAATCGGTTAAACAATAGTTAAGTTACATTTATTATAATTTAAAATTATGTTATTCATAATGTGCACTACTTGCTCTTACTTGCCATCCAGTGTATAGTGAAAATAATATCTCAGTGAAACTCTTTTTTTCATCGTAGTGCGCAGCCAACAGTGAAGTAGTTAAAAAATTATTTTATAGGTAAATTCTAAAATAACATGTAAAATTAAAATATATAAAAAATATTAACAGCACCACTGGAAAATATGTAACGTAAAGCAAGCAACTAATTTTTGGAACAAACTAGGCATATTTAGAAGGAAATGTCATTTTGTGTGTTAAAACAAAACAACAAAAAAAAAACTCGATTTTAAATTTCAGTTTGTTCGAGGCAAGTTAATGAAATTTAAATTATCTTAAATGACATAAAAAGTGCAAATATTTAATCGAAAATATTTGATATTAACATCATCGCCATCATATATATAAATAACAACAAAAAATGTAAACAAATTAGCCTAAATACATGGCTGTGCTTATGATATTTTTTTTTTAGTTTTTATAGAGGCGCAAGATCTGTCAGAATTTTACTGATATATTATTTTCACTAAACGTTCCTTGACATCGTTTGTAAAAAAAAATGTATACTGGGCGATAGTGTGAATTTGAACCGGTTTAATATAAAACACAGTCTGTAGGGTGAATGTGCAGCGGTTAAATAATAAAACGCAGTGTTAAATTTTGGCAGCGCACTGCACTGCACTGTGCGAATTATCAAACAGGACCCTATATATTTGATTTGTCAGCGGACATAAAATTAACAACAATTTGTTTGTTTTGATCATGATTGTCAATAATATTAATTATAAATATTAAAATGATTTATTTTTGATTTTTTGCTGACAATGTGTCTTAGGATTATTTTATTACAAATAAAAACAATCTTTGGATTATTAGCCATTTTTATATTTAAAACCGTTTTTTCTTTAATTGTACATACTAATAGATACCGTTTTGATACCATTATCAATATTCTAAAAAGAAAAAAGACTTGAGGTCTATCAAAACTAGTACATACAGGTACAAACTACAAGCTAACACATAAATTTCATAGCTTACATTTGTGAAAAATTTTAACTTAAAATAAACTTCTAATTTCGCCCATTAATTGAACAACGACACGTAATTGAGATACTTTTATTTTAAAATTCAAAAATGGTGTTTCGTCAATAAAATCAAATGATAAATGAACAAATTAAAATTAAAATAAATTCCAAAATCAAATTGCCAAAGGCACAATTCGATTCTGAATAATCGTGCATTGTTTTTTAAATATGAGGAAATACAAACAGTTGTTCGGATAACCAATGGGTTCACCGGTTAGCCCAGTGGTAGCTAATTTGGTAATGGAACATTTGGAGTCCAGCATTCTTGCTTCATTTGATTTTCAGCCATTGTTCTTCAATCGTTATGTTAACGTCATTATTACTGTGATTTCTGAAAACAATATTAAATATTTTTAAATAAATTCAATTCGTGCAATCCACATATAAAGTTCACAATAGATTACTATTAGTATTATTAATGAAGGGCCATATGGGCGATAAGCCACTTCGCACTGTGACCTAAAAGATCTATTGTGCTGGACCCTGCTTAATTATCCGTCAAGTCAATATTCAGGTTCTTAATGAACTTGATAATATTGCCAGCCGGTACGTGATACATACTATCTGGGCTAATTGCTCTCCCTCCTAGATGTTTACTAAAGCATGTAGTTCCGCTAGAAAGACGGTAGCATTGGAACCCAAGGACTTCGAGAGGGCTATCCCACGCCCGTATATTCCTACCCCTGCCCCGTATTCCGTTTGATTTTACTCTTACGAGTTGCTGGGAATTGCATATCGCCTGTAGGTCACCCAGCTTTACTACAGGAAGGCTAAGTAAAACTAGAGGGTGCCTGGTATCCAGAGTCCGCATACTTTGGACTGATTAACCTATCAGCCATTCATTCATCAGCATATGCTGTTCCACCTTAGATTGGGGTTTTTTGTCAAGGTTTTCTCCTTTAGCGCCGTGCTTTAGCCTGTACCAAATGGCCAAAAATGTGCCAAATGGCCTTAGTTACCAGGAGGCAGTACATACACTTGCAAATTGTGAAGAGGTTACCCCTTACACAATTGTACCCATCTACAGGAAGGTTACGGAGCTGGTAGATTAATCTACTCAACTTTGGTCTCCTCCCCCCCAATAGACGCCAAACCACCTTCACAATAGATAGTTCCTAGATATTTCAATAAATAAAAATGACGATGGTACGTTAATTACAGATTACGGATTAAAATATGTATTGCATTTTTTTTGGCATTTAAATCATGTCGTCTTCCAGTTGCAGCAAAGAGTAGCATAAGATTAGAAAAAGAGTAAAATCAGTTATCAAAATGATGGATTTTTGACTTTTTTTTGTTAGCACGGAGCAGTTGGCTACTCCAATAATTACGATAGAGTAGGTTTAGTCTTGGTTTCCACCGCAAAGTTCGTTGCTATTTTAGCAAAGGGAAATTTATTTAATTTTACTGTTGTGTCGGTATTTCGTTTGTGAATGTAGTTGTAATACAATTATAATTGTAATTTTATTAAACCTCAAAACTTACAAATACATATACAAACGAAATACCGACACAACCGTAAAAATAAATAAATTTCCCTTTGCTAAAATAGCAACGAACTTTGCGGTGGAAACCAAGACTTAGAGTAGTGTGTAGCAGGAAACCACATTATATTGCAGTTTTAGATTCCACACACCGAAAATAATCTTTTCCTACAATCGCCGTGAAAAGCAGGCTTTTTTTCTCTGTTTTCAAAGCCCAAAGTGTCTGTTTTTTTGACAGTTAATAAACAAATTACTTTGTCACACGTTTCTCTTAGAAACGTGTGACAAAACTTGAAACCGCACGCTAAATTTGAACATATGAAAAGAAGAGTAAGAGTAAACCAAATTTTTGTTTTTCTTTATGAAAAATAAAAAAAATCTTTGACTACTCGATTGAACAAAATGTCGGTCCTAAAATAAAATCGTATTGTCAGTATAGTAAATTTTACTACAAAATTATCTTTTTATTATATTTTTTAAAATGATTGTAGGAAAAATAAAGTGTGAAACACGTCCGCAAGGTTGTTTGTCACGCTCGAAAGGTTGCTGGCCTCCGTCCCGTCGGCCAGCAATTTCCTTTCTCGCGTGACAAACTGGCACTTTGCGCTCTTGATACACAAATAACTATTGTCCACGACTAACGTATAATATATTCATTATACGTTTGTTTCTTCAATTATAATTATATTCATTATTCACTGCTGGTTTATCTAGTAGTCTTTTTTCCATTATTCACTACTACCAAGTAAAAATTTCATTTTTGAAATTTTATCTAGTAGTCTCTTGCCATTTTCATTATTATTAAATTGAGACGTCAAAATGTTGACGGAAATTATTTTGGGTTTATTTAAAGGGTTTGATAATGAAAAACAATTTTTTATCGGTCGTGGACAAATTATCGTATTCTACTCGCATATAATGGCTGTTATTCACTCAGATGATTTACGACACTCGCCTATCGGCTCGTGTCGGTAAACTTCATCTTCGTGAATATCATTATATGCTCGTTGAATAATATACTATTGTCCACGACTAACGTATAATATACTCATTATACGTTTGTTGCTACAATTATAATGATATCCATTATTCACTGCTAGTTTATCTAGTAGTCCCTTCTTCCATTATTCACTACTACCAAGTAAAAATTTCATTTTTGAAATTTTATCTAGTAGTCTCTTGCCATTTTCATTATTATTAAACTGAGACGTCAAAATGTTGACGGAAATTATTTTAGGTTTATTTAAAAAATTTGATTATAAAATACAATTTTTTATCGGTCGTGGACAAATTATCTTATTCTACTCACATATAATGGCTGTTATTCACTCAGATGATTTACGGCACTCGCCTATTGGCTCGTGTCTGTAAACTTCATCTTCGTGACTAACAGCTATCATTATATGCTCGTTGAATAATATACTAATGTAGTTTAAATTATTTCTAAAGGAATTTCACAAAATGGAATTAAAATGTCAACAACTTTCGCACTTACTTTATTTAGTTCCTGAAGATTTTTGTTTTTTTATTTAATATTCATTTATGTACAAATTTTGGAATCTTTTTCATTAAATGTAGCTTTCATATCGGAATAAACAATATACATATGTATATGTACATATGTATGTTGCAGTATAATAATATTGCGATATTTTTTTTGAATAATTACCCCTATTACCCAATGGATCCGTCCCTTCCTAGATAAAATTATTATTAAAAAGTGATTGGCACCTTAGCTATCTAATTTATATTAGCTAAATAAAAAAAATCTAAAGGAGAAAATAGAATGAACGGGAAAAAATTATGGTTTTAGTGATTGCTGAGTGAATGAATATTAAGAGGTAGAATAATCCGATTTTGAAAAATAAAAATCTTATTCAGATTAGAAATCAGCGTGAAATGTTCTAGAATCGCAATTTAATGGAGCTCCGTTTCATTCCAACAACGAGAGGAAACGGAAATGGCAGTGCATCAATTAATGGACAAACATTTACCAAAAAGAAAACTGGATTAAAAATACAATCAAATTCGAATCATATTTTAACAGTTGAATCACATCGAACGGGAATCGAATATGGTTTAGCAAACGTTGACCTGGTAATGAACAAAACAAGTACCTTACCACCAGTACAAGCGCCACATGTAGGATCTAAGTCCAACTCAAAAATAATAAATAATACAATGGTTATGCATGGTATAAATTCGGAGCGCCCACAATATAATCGTTCACCAATTCCTATTCGCGCTTCATCAGCGGGTAAACAACAACGACATCGTCTAGGCAGTTGCAATAAAAATATGTCCTCAGGGAGTTTAAATAGTATTGAAGTTTAAAATATCCTATTTAACAGCACTTAATGTGATATGTATCATGGTAAACCGTGGGACAAAAATACATTTAGGTTAATTTAAATGTGTAAAACTAAATTAGATGTTGATATATTTTGATTTGTAAAAATGTAATATTCCTCATATCATTCGGAGTATTCATAAACTCATGTTATGCGTTTTAACTGTAAACAAACAAACCACCAATTGCCAGAGAAGTGGTTTCAACATAAAATTATTTGCGGTTTTAATACTACTATAATACTATATCTTTATACAATTGTAAAATAATTGGTTTTTGTATTTAAAAAGATTTCCTCAGGAATTAAAGAATCAAGGAAACTCTAAATTCCAAAAATTGTGTCTTACAATACGAATATTTGGAAAAGTCTGCAAACAAAGTCTCATCGTATCCGCTTGTGGTTACACTTGCGTATTATCGTGGGTGGGTATACTATTTAATTTTTAAATTTAGTTTAGTGTATAGTTTATAATTTTGATAAAATTGGACATGTACAAAACAAAATTTAGATTTTTAAGAAAAATAAAAAGATATTCGTAAAAAGATTTTTATTATTGAAGACTTGAGCTCAAAAACTAGTCGTCCAAAATAAAGACCCCAAGCCAATAATGCTCTTCTACCTTGAAGAAAATAAAATTTTAGTACAAATTAATCGCACACAAAATTCCATAATTCCTCAAAAATCATCCAAAATGATTGAACAAATCAGAGCCATCTGTATTTTATAGGGTCGTTATGTAAAAATCAAGCTTATAAGCGTATTTGATTGATATGTAACATGAACAGGAATGAATATTATGCCCAATAAAATGAAAAAGATCAAATAAAATAAAAAAATACCAACGACAAACAGGTGGAGCCGCGCCGTAACAGTTAAAGCTTTATAAAGAGATTGTAGTATAATTAGCGGGGTGTAATTCGGAGTATGGCTTTAACTGCTGAATGTTGATGCATTTAGTGACGTAAACAAATAATAAAAAGTAAAATTTTCATTATATGTAATTTCATAAATATTTCTTTTTAGAATCCAATTTTCACTGGCGATCATGAGCCTGAACCAGAATATCCCACACTACAACGGTCTGGATTTGCATTTGCTTAGGGCCAGCCTCTACACACTCTTACAATATAAGCTCAATTCAACTAGACACAATCATCAATTCTAACTGAAACATTATATTATTATGGTATTTTCCGTATAGATAAATATTTTTTACGAAGATGAGAAACTGTTAAGAGTTCTACAATTCAGTTTCGATCTGACGAGTATTACGAAAAATTAATCATTTTCAGTCATCTACTCAGGCTATAGCGACTGAATTATCTTGATTTTTTTCCTATATACATATAGAAATCAACAATATACATTAAAAATTTTCGTAGTCTGCCAAAATTCTAACCCAAACGAAATTTGCATGACGTCGACAAGATCTCTAATTGTTAATCGACAATTTTTGAGCACCAAATCCTTGACTTCGTTGACGTGGTGTTCATCGGTAGACAAGGACGTTCATCGTCGTCAACGCAATATTACCAAAGTTTTGGAAGCCGAAATTCCATTTTTTTAAAATCGAAAAATGCACCTTTTTAGATGAAAGTAAACAAGCATTTTTTGTTAACTACTAAAGATGTTGACACGAAATTTGATACAGATATCTGTCAGGGTGCTACCAACCTAATAAAAAAACTATTCGTTTGGCACAATTTAAATACTATAAGGGAAGTTGAAGTTTTATAAATATTCGGTATCATCTCAGAATTTAATCAAGGAATACCTTTACAATGTTCGAAAATAAAGGGAACATTGGCAATAACGTAGAAACAGACTCAGGTTATTCCAGAGATAGTAACCTAAGGATACGGATATTTTAAGGGCCTTGTTTCGATTAATTTAATTTGCGTTAATTTTTTTGTGTTACCTAAGAAATAAGATGCATTGGCGAGAAATCGAGAAGAGTTTGACCTGGAAATGTTAGCGATAGACAAAAAGAATGCTATAAAAGATCAGCAATTGGAGAAGGCGAAAATTATGAACACTTTGCAGAAATGAGTTTAGTCGAGGCAAAGTTAGTAAATATTTACAAATAAAAACGGATAGAAGAAATAAAAGCCACAAACGAGATACTTCGCGACATTGTCGAGGGAATACCGCTTTATCCTAGAGATAATTAATTAATATTAGGTACAAACTCATACGTATTTTAGGTACAAACTCGTACGAATTTAAAACTCAGAGGAAAAAAGGAAACAAAATAACACACTCTTTTCACCTCAATTAAAAGTAAATTTTCCTAATATTATCCAGAGCTAAAAAATAAATACCTACACCACCACCAATAGTAATAGATGGAGTTAACGACTATGGTTTAATCTATGAGAAAATAAAAACAATCACTACATTTGATAATTCAGACATTACATTATTCTGCTATTTTCCAGATAGATAAATATTTTTACTTTAAATATTTTAATTAATCATTTTTCAGTCATCTCATCAGGCTTTATTACCCAGATTTTTTCGTATACATAGAAATCAACTATGTATACTTATAGTAATCCAAATTTTACAATACCCCTTAAAAAAAGTTAAACACAATAAAAATGAAATTGTTAAAAGTTTTAAGAAGTATTGTAAAATTCGTTAATTATAGTATTATCACATGTTTGATTCCTATATGTAAATAGGAAAAATAGGGTAATAAGTTAGCAATTCAATATTATTAACAATCACAAAGAAAAGAAAATTGTTAATAAGAAATTGTTATTAACAGTTTCTCCTCTTCGTAAAAATACAACTGTTAAGTTGAGTGCAAAGGTGATGGTGAATGGAAACAACACCGTCAAAATAAACTTGGGAAGATAGTGAAACTCTTACAGAGAAATGATCAAAATTTTAAATGAAGACAATCGTGCTTGGCACACTTTTGAAAACAAACAAACCAGACCAAATAAGGGTTATGGGGTTATAAACCTACACCCGTGTGTGAACCAGAAAAAATAATTGATCAACCTAAAAGTAAAAGGATTTAAAGCAATTGAGGAGTGTCTGATCAAAAGTCGCTATTGACATCTTACTTTTGATCACTTTTTTGTAGTAAATAGCTTTTTTTGACCAACATCAAGAATTTTAGGGATTTTTTCATAGAGAAATTGGCAATTTTTGGTCCATCTTGGAAATAGTCACTTTTTGTCTATTTCATTTAAAAAATGCTGCCCTGATAGAAAAAAAAAATTCATTTTGGAAAATGTAAAAAGCGACTTTTGACCAGACACTCGTCAGTTGATGAATCAATTCATTTAAACCGGCGAGGAGAAGGAACTCTCAACATGTTTATGTTCACGTTCGATACTGATAAAAATATCGAAAACAAATTATCAAATTAAGTAAATCTTGGGCTGCTAAATGATTATCCAGCCTGTAAAAAAAGAAGATCTAAGCTTATATCACAATGTAAGCAATGCCAAACCCTTACGGATGTGTTGTGTATGTACTTAAAGTTGTTAAGTGGGTACATAATTATTAGATGACAAAAATGGGTTTAAAGGGTTTTTAGGGAATGATGGTTGATTGGTGAGTTTGACGAGAGAAGATAAGAAGATGGCGAACAGAGAAGAAGTTTTTGTAACGTGTGAATTAAACAAGAATAAAGATAAATAATTAATAAAGATAAGATGTGGTTTTTTTATTATTATAATTACGAGAAATTATAAAGAAGTTTGATAAAGAAGAAATATAATAATTGGCGACGAGGATAGATTGGATATACATATAAAAAAAAAAAAAAAAAATAATAAGTAAAGTGTAGGTTATACACGTGGAAAAAAAAAAAGTGCGGTTAGAAAAAGTACGAAAATGGCAGGGAAACAATTCGTGGGTTATATGGAGGCATATGTAACAGGAGAAAATTTTAATGTGTATTTGGAGCGGCTGGGAATTATATGGAGTTGAACGAGGCAATCGAAGAAAAGTATAAGATAATGCTGTTGAGTAATCTAATTGGACCGGAGGCGAGTCATAAATTAAGCAGGCGTGCAAACCAAAAAAACCGAAGGAGTATACATACGATGAAATTATTGAAAAATGTAAAGATTTATTCGCGCCGAAATTTACGAGTTGTATTAACGCTGTTAAATTCAACAGACGAGTACAAGCAAGAGGAGAAGGGATACATGATTTTGCTATTGAATTGATGGCTTTGGCGGAGTCGTGCCAATTTGGAGATTATAAAGATAAGGCTCTTCGTAATCAGTTTATATCAGATGTTTATAATAGGAACCTGAGGGCCGATTTGATGGCGTTGGATGAAAAAAAAACCTTCAATGAGATGTTGCAAAGCACATTTAACACCCGTTAACCAAAACGTTAAAAGCTGCTACTGACAAAATGACACTTCAATTGAAAGTGGTTTTTAAAATCCAAAACTGGAATTATTTACAATTATTAGCACTCTGGTAAGTAAAAATTGTGTTTACAGTTGAAAATTGGAATTGTTTACAACAATTTCGAACGTCAAATTATCAGCTGGCTCAGTTTAAAAATGTTCCACTAGGTGGAATCCGTAAATTAAGTGTTCTTTTTTTTCCATTAAATTTATTGTTTTAGTGTTTGGTTACGTTATTAAAATTAAATTTCGGGTTTTCGTTATGTTTCGATTACGTTTCTCAACACTGTTTTATTGTTTATTTACAGAAAAAACACGAAATCTATTTTCAGAATCAAAAACATATTCGCTGAACAGCTTCAAACTTTCACGGGAGGAGTTAGCGTTATGCAAGGCACGTAGACCAAACGTCAAGGCCAATTCCATGAACAACATAGTGGAAAAATATCAATCAAAGACAATAAACCAACAAGAAGCAAACAACAGAAGCGGTATTCATCTTATCAGGAAAATATCGGCTAAGCATAAAATATAAAATTAATATATGTACAAACTATGATCAAGTTACTCGTATGATCTCATCATGCATATCAGCTAAACATAAAATCAATAGGATCGAGTTACTTGTAAGATTTAATCATATCAGCAACACAGAAATAAATAGTATACATGTAAGGTAGAAACCCTTTTTGTGTACTATCCTATTCACAATTGTTTGTTCGAGCTAAATTTTCAGTGCAACGTAACACAAAACCTCTTCAAAATGAAACAAATAATAATTTAATGGAAAATTTTATATTTAATTTCATTAAACTAAATATTAAGCTTTTCAATTCAATATTTTTTTTTTTAATTTTCTATTCTGCGAAAAATTACAACTAATAATACTTGATTCACAATTGTTTGTGCGATGATATCTTGATTCATAATTGTTTGTGCGAAGCAAAATCATCGTAAATACTTCGATTACTAATATGAGGTATTCTCTCCTTTCGAATTTATCACTTCGGATAGCCGTTTGGCACTGAGTCTATTAAATTCCTTATGAAATCTGTGGGTATATTGTTCCACACCTTTACTATTGTATTCCACGCAAGCTCATCTTTACCATGGGGCTATAAGGGCTGCAGCCCTAGGGCGCCGCATTAATAGGGCGCCACCAAATGTCCAAGACCTAGTCTTTTGGCTTGATTTAAATAAAAAAGAAAATTATATGAAATCACTAACGTTTTTTTTTCGTTTCTGGAATTAATTGCCTCTCTTTCTAAATGCTGTTTGAACTTCATGTCAGTCGGTTTAAAACTGAAACAGGTAAGGATTATTAAAAGGTATTAAAATGTACATACAATTTGCAATTTAATAACAAATTGTGTTATTAATTCTGTAGCCCATATCTTAATTTTTTTTTTACCTTTGATTGATTGATTGCGATGTACGATCAAGCATTAAGCAAGTCTCCCGTATTATAAATGCGAATACCACACCACTATACCCATGTTACACAACACGACACCATTCTTCATGAAGCTAAACCCCGTAAAGAAAGGCGCCACATCGATAACCACAGAAGTCTAATAGTTGTAATATCCGCCCCTGGCCAGGTCGCCGTCGTATACCTTTTTACATATAACAAGATCGAGGGATGGGAAAGGAATGTTAGCAACAAAGACTCAACCCGGTTCCAGACACCTAAGTAGTTGATAGTTAGTAAATTTGTTAGTAAAATATTTTTTAGTAGTTTTTATAGACACACAACAAGACAATACAATTTTTTAAAGTTCATCTACTGCTCCAACAACCTGTAAGAAGCAACCTGTAAGAAGCAACCTGTAAAGAAGACACAATGACAACACAAATTTCCTGGTACCGCAAACTCTTTTTTCTGAAAAGCTGTAAACAACTACTATTATTCCCCTCCACCATTTTTTCCATCGGCGGTTGTGAGAGGGGGGCGAGATTTCGTTCCATCATCATGTTCCCATGCGGTCACCCAAATTTGTACTAACTGTAGGTAGTGTTGCTTGACGTTGTTGTTGAAATCGTTGTGTCTCTGCTGTCCCTGCTACTCGCCCCCCCCATCTTAATTTTTTTTTTTACCTTTATTAAAAAAAAAACATGTGGGGTTAAGTTAAGCATTGTATATGGGTAATATTAAGCATGCTCATTATTACCCCAAAACAATTTAATGAATTTTTTCAAAATGTAGATCTTATTTAAGTTTAATTACTTAATACTTTTTAATTATTTTAAGATTGGTTAGAAATTATAAACGAAAAACAGAAAGCCGAATTAATGAGGAGTCTATGGCCACCGCGATAAAAGACGTCCTTAGAAAAAAACAGCCTATTCGAGGAACTGCATCCAAATATAAGATTAACCATAAAAAACTTTTCAAGCGGGTTAAATTGGCCAAATTAAATCCAGTAGTGTGTGAAGAGGATTCTGAAAATGACAGCGATGATGAAAATATAACGCCTGCATCCAAGCATCACAAACAAGTGTTCTGTATGAAAGAAGAGAATGTGATCTTCGGCAATATTTATTAAGATCTTCCCATACAAAGTATGGCCTAACGTCTTGGGTACAAACAAAGTCTTGGGTATCAATATGCACATAAGCTTGGAAAATCATATCCTGATAGTTGGGACTTAAATCAAGCAGCCGGAAGAGACTGGATTTATGCGTTTATGAAAAGGCATTCCGATTTAAGCTTAAGGAAACCTAAAAACACGAGTTTGGCACGGACTACAGCTTTTAATGTTACAAATGTGGGAGAATTTTTTAATAACTACATATGTGCAAGTTATGGAGCGTAATAAATTCTCTGCTTCTAAAATATTTAATCTTGTGAAACTGGCATAACTACAATTAAGCAATTTCCAAAGGTAATATTAAACCTATTCAGTTATATTATGGGATTTAATTTTTGACTTTTGTCTAGGTTATTGCGGAAAAGTCGAAAATACAAGTGGGTCAAATTATCTCGGCAGAACGTGTTGAGTTGGTAACGTTTTTTGCAATTGTGAATGCCGCAGCGAACTCGCTTCCACCAGTGTTCATCTTTCTCCGTGTTCGACACAAAGACTATTTTTTACAAGAAGCTTCCTCTGGAGTTTGGGTCTTGCATAAAAAACTGGGTGGATGACTACTGAGCTCTTCCCTGAAGTGTTGAAACATATCCAAATCCATACTCAGTGCACCAAGGACAATCTTATTCTTTTGCTGATGGACAACCATAATAGTCACTGCTCATTAGCTGCAATAGATTTTGCAAGAACGTGGGGAATCGTTTTCGTCTCATTTCCACCACACTGTTCACACAAGCTACAGCCACTAGACGTCGGAATTTTCGGTCCATTAAACAGCGCTTTGAAGATCGCTTTCAATGATTTTATGCTAACTCGACCTGGTAGAATTATGACGATCTACGATATACCTCAGCTTGCAAAGCGTGCTTATGAAAGTGCTTTTACCGCAAAAAATATTATGTCATCATTTCAAAAACCAGGAATTTTACCGCTAAACCGGCTTATATTTGACGAATATGATTTTGCTGGTGTATATGTAACAGATCGGCCTTATAATCAACCTGTTTTAAGCGATGCTTCTCTTCTAGAAAGTAATCAACAAAATTTGCAACATCAAAACCAACAACCATCAACATCGCGGCAAGCTGCTTCATATTCGGTCACACCAGAGCCGATAAGACCTTATCCAAAAGCTCCACCTCGCAAGGAGACATGTAAGGGTCGTGAAAGGGGTAAATTCAGAATATTTACAGACACCCCAGAAAAAAACCGAGTCACAATGATGGATAAAAAAAAACACGATAAATCTAATAAAATAAAAAAGCGTTCAAAGCCAGTCCAACCTGAAGAGCCCTGTGAAACATTGGAATCAGAAACTCTGCAGGATTTTCCCGATTCTGACGAGTTGAAGACGACATTATTAAACCAGAAGATTTTGTGCTAGTAAAGTTTGCCCAAATCAAAGGCAGGTAAGTGTTTTACATAGGTAGAATTGAGCAGGTATATGAAACAAAAGATTTCGATACAAAATTTTTAAGAAAACATAATAATTGTTATGTTTTTCCAATTATCGATGACATATCGCAGGTCAGCAGAAGTGACATTGTTGCGAAATTGCCTGATCCAAGCCAAATCCCAGGAACTATAAGGCCTAAACGTTACTATAGGTTTACCGTCGATTTAAGCGGTTACAACATGTGATAAATATTCTTAAGTCTGTTTAATTATTTTTAGTTGTTGACTGTGCATTACTATTTTTTTTATTTTATAGTGAAACTGTTTAATTTTATTTTGTGATATTATTTTATTTTAATAAAGTTATGTTAATTAAAGTATTTAGTTTATTTTTACTCCACAGGAAAATTTTACTTGCTTACACTTACCCCAATGTAGGGGTAAACGTAAGCGGAAACATACTTTTTTCTAAGCTGTTTTTTAAATAAATCAAAAGGATTCTTTTTGCTTCCGACAGACCCATTGTATAGGCCAAACTTCATAAAATAATCTACGTATCAAAAAATTCCGAATATTTCAGTTTTTAAGCTTTTAGTAAGAAAATTATGGAAAGTGCTTACTTTAGCCCCACTTCCCCCTACTGGTTTTAAAACAGAAAATGATTCTACACTGAAAAAACCTATTTTGCTTCGACAAAGGCGCCTAATATTTTGAGCCCAGGGCGCCTAAATATATAGGAACGGCCCTGATTCCATGTTTCATCTTCCGTTCTTCCAACCTCATATGGTATTTCCCGTTTGATGTAAGCCCAAACGTTCTCTATGAGATTTTGGTCAGGTCTCTGAGGTGGCCATTCTAGAACTTTTGCATTATCTTGCTGCAGCATGAAATATATTCCAATTAGATTGCATCCCGCAACTAAGCCGATCTCAGTAAGAAGTTCCAAATATTGTGATTGACGAACATTTCCTCTGAAAATTTGAATTGGCCTAACACCATTATAGGAAATACTACCCCATATCATTATGTGGCCGCCACCAGAATGACGTGTTGGAGTTATCACAGCATGTTTTAATTGCTCTGACGGAGTTGAGTAATAAAACTTCCTTCCCCAAGTTCCATCTAATGGCTTGTTGATATTATAATGATCAAATTTCAAACGATTTGCTTTATTATTTTTGGAAATGTATGGCTTCTTTTTAGTGGTGTATTTCCTGATGCCCTGTTCCTTCAACCTACGGCAAATAGTAGGTTGGCTAATTTTATTTTGCCTTGAAGAATTTATTGCCTATTGAATATTTCGTTGAGTTGCAGATGGATTAACTTTCACAGCTCTAGCAATCAGTATATCTTCCTTAACACTTGTCTTTCGTTTACTGCCTCTTCCAATTACATTACTTACTGTACCATGAATATTTTGTTTTCTAATTTGGTATAAAATCGTGTTTTTGTGATAATTATATTTTTTTGATAATTCACTGGTCGAAATTCCATTTTTGTAATCAGCTACCATAGCTGCTCTAACTTCCAGGTTGAATTCTGGTTTCTTTACCATTTTTAATTAAAATTAAATAGACTGAATCGCGAATAACTGAAGATTAGCTTGCTTTAGACAATAACTAAACAATATTTAAATTTACCGTTTCAAAAATCATGAAAATTCAATTCAGAATAGAAAATTAAAAAAAAAAAAATATATTGAATTGAAAAGCTTAATATTAAGTTTAATGAAATTAAAAATAAAATTTTCCATTAAATTATTAGAAAATTTCCATTAAGGAATCTTCTACCAATGCAATTTGCTAAGATACTGGAATCATACTTGAAAGATAGGTTCTTCAGGATTAAGTTAGATGATACATTTTCTGAATTGAAAGAAATCAATGCAGGAGTTCCACAGGGCAGTGTATTAGGGCCGGTTTTATACCTACTATACACTTATGATCTTCCTACATTAGAAAACAACACGGTGGCAACTTTTGCAGATGATACGGCGATCTTAGCTGTTGGAAAAAGCAACGAAGAATCAACACAGAAGTTACAATCAGCTATAACTCAAATATATAAATGGACAAAAAGATGGAGAATAAAACTAAATGAAGCTAAATCAGTTCACATCAACTTTACAAACAGACGAATCGAACATATTCCGATTACCATAAATCGGGAAATAATACCGCATGCGAACACAGCTAAGTATCTCGGCATGACCCTGGATGATAAATACGATGGAAAGCACACGTCAAGAAGAAAAGTGAAGAATTAAGACTTAAATACAGAAAAATGTATTGGCTGATGGGAAGGAACTCTTCTTTATCAACATACAACAAGCTTCTACTTTATAAGCAAATATTGAAACCGATTTGGACTTATGGTATTCAGCTTTGGGGTTGTACCAAACAGAGCAACGTAAATATCATCCAAAGATTTCAGAATATGGTATTAAGGAACATCGTTGATGCACCTTGGTATGTCAGGAACAATGACCTTCATAGGGATCTTAAAATGAACCTCATCTTAAATGAAATCCAGGAAAAACACGGAGACACGAAGAAAGGCTCCGCCAACATGTGAACATTGAGGCAACTCAGCTCCTAAGCATCACGAATTTAGTTCGCAGACTTAAAAGAACCAAACCTTTTGTGCTGGTGTGATTGTCAGTTTAAGCAGCATTATGCTGATCTAAAATCCACAACAAAGATGTGGTTTACTTTAATTTACCAAACACTATGGAACGCCAATGGGAAGAATCCATAGATTAATTTAAGTTAGTAAATTAAGTCAGAAACAAATTGCCCATTAGTCCAGGAGACTAGATTGTAATTACATAAAATAAATAAATACAATTTATTTTAAATATAAAAAAAAAAAAAATTAAATTATTATTTGTTTCATTTTGAAGAGGTTTTGTGTTACGTTGCACTGAAAATTTAGCTCGAACAAACAATTTTGAATAGGATAGTATATTAAATAAAACAACAACACTTATATTCTAAAATATAAATTGGCTTTACACCGTAGGTAGTATAATAAATAGCCAAATAGTAAGGTTCAAAAAGCCAAATAGTAGGTTTTACACCGCATAAAATATTCATAAAAAACAGATATTCAATTAAAACAAAATAATGAAAAACTATAATTTTGGATTATACATATATAAATATTTCTAGACTAATTTATCAAATAACACACTGTCATAAATTTTCCTTCTACAATAAAATATAAAGGGTATTGGAAGAAGGTAGCTATCAAATTAAAATATTATATTATCAAAACATCGATTTTACACCGGATAACAAAATAGTATTATACTACTATCTACGGTGCAAACTCGGTAATAGTTTAAAAACGCGAACAAATGTATACCCCCATTCATTATTATTTTATCTTGCTTTTTTTAAATATTCTAGAATAAAATACATTCTTTAAAATTACTTTTTAAATCTTTGTATTGGTCACTTTGTTCCCAACGTAAATATAAATAAGTTAAAAGGTATACAACACCTTTATGTATATATATATATATATATATATATATATATATATATATAT